>JAVDPJ010025522.1:760-13880 GCA_034780015.1 Urosalpinx cinerea
CGCGCCCCCCCCCCGAGTCCTTTAAACAGACCTAGTCAGACCAGAGGATTATTGTGACGACTGATGTAGTGACGCCTGGTTGTGTAGTCAGTGACAGTAGGTTCCATAACTCGTCACTCTGTGATACCCGCAGTACCATGGCATGGTTGTGACAAAGGTTGTTCCTCGCCCGTGCACATCGTTGTGGCTGTTATCTCCAAATCAAAGGTGCTTGACTCTTTAATGAAGTGCTTGCTTACTCACCCAGTGTTGTGGGTGACATTGCGCTTCACCAGTCGTCTGGTGGTCGTTTGAGTGATTCCTGTGTCGAGTCCCTCACAGTGTGTTTGTGGGTGGACACGCTCATGTCTGTCTTGTGTTCTTGTTTTTGTCCAAACACAGATCATGTCCAACATGTATATTTTTGTCCATGTATGTATGTATGTACAAGACACAGTACCGTTACCTAGAAGAGTAGAGCATTACACAGAGCTGTGCCCAACCTGTATCGTTTTTCACACTCAGAGAATAGTTCTGCAAATGATGTTAACGCGTGTGAAGTGAATTGAAATACAGTATCACCTTCTGTCTCTTTAAACATGTCATGTTACAGTATTTGTACTGTCTTTTTTTTCTTTTTTTTTTGCAATGAAAAAGATGTGTATTTTCCGTTGTTGCTTATACTGCATGTTAATTAATATACTATTATGCAGTCCTTCCAAATTTTCTGTCTCCTTTCTCCAGCTGTTTAGCAACATTGTATTTGGAGTCATTTTGTGTAATAAGTATTTCATTTTGTGGTTGGTTTGTTCGACTGCATTGTAGATTTAGATCCATTAGGCTAGGATGCTGTTAAATGTCAAGCTGGTACCTAGTGGAATGTGTCTTGGATGATCTAAGCAGGTTTTGAGACTCAACCTTTTTTTTTTAAAGCATGAATGTATGTAAAGTTATGTTTTTATATACAAATTTTGTTTTTATAGTTTTATTGAGGATTGGCTGGATCACTTTTATTGTAATTTGTGTGTGTTTTGTGTGCATGCACATACTGCCTTTGAATTTGGTTTGATTCTGGAAATAGGAAGGAGGATAGGTATGATAGTATAGTTGAAAGAGCATGGAAGAAAGACTTTGGAAAGTGTACATTATGGGAAGTAGGGGTATGACAATACAGTTGAAAGAGCATGGAAGAAAGACTTTGGAAAGTGTACATTAAGGGAGGTAGGGGTATGACAATACAGTTGAAAGAGCATGGAAGAAAGACTGGAAAGTGTACATTAAGGGAAGTAGAGGTATGACAATACAGATGAAAGACCATGGGAGGAAGAGACATTTGAAAGTAAGTGAACATTTAGTGTGGTGGCCTAACTATTCGCACACCCAGGAGCAAAACCTTTGACTCAATATAAACTCTTTTGCCTATTAGTTGTTTTCAGACTTGTCATCATAGTGTATGATGAGTGCTGGTTTATAGGAGAGTATTCTTCACACAACCTGTCATGGGGTAGGGGTGAGTGAGCTTGAAGGAGAATGTTTTTGTACGACCTGTCGCACAAGCTGAGCATTTAGCTTTACTTTGCCTTCTGTGTTCAGGTCATGGCTAATCCTGAAGCATTCAGTCATGTTATCAGTCAGCTTCTGCATCTGTGTCCATTCCATTATCCTGTCATGTATGTGGCAAATTTAGAGGTGGTATATATCAGGTGTTTTAGCCAAATGCTGTGAGTCAACTAGGTTTGCTCTGCAGTCTGTTTTTACGGAGATTTAAAACAGAACAGGATATGTGTGTATGTTATACAGTATTGGCTTTATTTTGCCTGATATGCATGTTCTACCTTTAACAGTTTTTACGTCAGTCCTCATTATTTTTGGCAAATGATATATGGCTCTAAAGAAATAGAAACCCTTGAAAGATTGACATCTCAAAGGAAGTAAAATGGACCCAAATCATCTGTCCAGTTGATCGGTGGTTCTAATCTTGGTTTCCAGTCTTTGCCAGAATCTTGTATGTTTACCTATCTGCCATCTTTGTTGGCTAAAGTCGACCCCTCCATTGGAGGGTTGCACCACAGGAGTGGAAGCAGCCTGTTTCCACATTGCCAACTATACTGACAGTTCATCAGCCAAGCTTTTCGACACAAATTGGCATCTGCTGTCCACTTAGTGTGGCCAGGTCAACCCAGAACATTGCGAGTTGAATGAAAAACGTCCAGTAATCCATATCTTGGAAACTAAGGTCAGACATAAACATTTCTTCGGTAGTTATGAAAGAACTTTAACAAAGACACTGTCTAGCATATAAGTAGAAATATAGCTTGGAGCTATGAAACATGCATGTGTGTGTGTTAAAAATGTGGTGGCTGTATATGTTTCTCTTCTGTCTTGGTCATCAAACACTGCCTTGTCATCCATGCTTAAATTCATTCCTTTAATTCATCCTCTTGTTTTGTTTAAAAAAAAATTCAAGACAATCAAACGCTAATTGCCCAAACCATTTTATAACCTTTAAAAGCATGATGCTGCATTTATTTGTTCACAGAAAGCAAACCAAGCAAGACATTTTTAAATCAGTGATCTGGATGGGATTGCATTTAAACAAGTTTGAAAAGAACTAGTACTTGCAGAACACACACCAAAAAAGAAACGTTTTGTGCAGACCTTTTCCTGTGTTCATGTAAGCATTTTAAAAATTTTTTTACTACATTTAGTGTTTTGCTGAAGTGAATGGGTAGTTATGTTAAATTGGTGGTAATGTTCGTGTGTGGTTCTGTGAATACTTTTATTTCATCTTTCTCTCTATTTCTCGCTCATTCTTCCGTCCATGTTTTGGTCTTATCTTCCACCTTTTCTTTATGCTTGATCACATTATTTTGGATGCTTTAATTCAAAATTGGCAGATCTGTCGTTTTGTGGTGCTCTTCCTTGCTTATATATTGTTATACCGTGTATTAGCAGTACAAACTGAGAGAGATAAATGAAGGGACTATGGAGAAGACAGTGCTTTATTAATGGGCGAATCACATAAAATAGATAAATGTTGAGGTAAATCATTTGAAAACTGGAACACAAAACTGTGAATAAGAACATGAGCAAAAAAACAAGTGCAGCAAAAGGTAGTAACTTCAGAAAATAACTTTCTTTGCTGTTTGTGTGTTTGTATGCGTGGCTGTGAAAAGTCTAAATGACATTCAGCAAGTCTGTGATGTTGCTGACCATTAGTTTATGGTGTTTAGGTGGATGAAGCATTAAAACACTATAGAGAACTGTTCATAGTATGACCTACTATTGATCTTTTTCTGATAATCTTTTCTTTTTTTTTCATGTAGACCACGCCACTTTCTGTGTTTGAGTTAATTGCTCAATCCCACTTTTGTCATGCTGGTTTGAAGAAACAAAGACCCGAGCACAATCATTGTTGAATGTATTTTGAAATATGTATGTTACTCACATAATACGCATGTTTTCACTGCTCCGATACCTGTGATTTTCTTTTGCTAGTGCTCTTGTATCGTTGGCCCGAAAGCAGAAAGCAGATCAGTGTTTTAAGTTCAGGATCAGCTTTTCCTTGTGCTAATAATATATATATCGTCAGTAGATCTTTTATGCTGCGGTGAGCTTGAGGGCCTTTTTTCCAACACTGGTTTTTACAGTCATCCTTTCTCTTGAGTTTCTTATAGCGTAAAGCTAAGTGAAACTTTAAAGTGCTAATGAATGAATATTTATACATGGCGCATAAACGGCTCCACCCAAAAAAATGTGCATGCTCACAGTGCTAAGGGAAGAAAAAACAACACAAAGTATGGATGTGAAATAGATGTAACTAGCGTGACCTAACACCAAAGGCACCACCATTGTCAGTTTTTGCTCATTCAGTCACCCTGAAACTTGTAAGAAATGTTTGTAACCTTAGATACCTACATTATCACATTTAGAATAGGGATTGAGGAAAAAAGAAGATTTGAAGGCTGATATCTTGAATGAGTTACTGTTTTGTTTATTTCTGTAACTCGCACACACATGATTGTAAATATTTTAAAGGTAATGTACTAAACCTTCTGGTAGAAGCCACTATGTGTTGATCATGGTGTTCATGTTGTGTTCAAGATATTTAGAATCTCATAGTAGAAGACTTGTTCAGGTGTTATTCCTCTGCTTAAGACTGCTCCTGTTTTGCTTTTGATGACATACATGATTTATGTACCATGTAGGTTGGTACATTTCCTGGGAACCTTTGTTAAGAAAATATCTATTTTACTTTATTTATTTTGATGTGTTTTTATATTCTCATTTTATTGGCAGAGCCTGACCATAGTTTGCTGGCTATTGTTGCCATATTTGTGTGAGGGATTTTTTTTTTATACAGTGTTTGAGATGTAACTTTCTCTTGAAAAGCTGTGGTTCAGACTGGTTGATAACATAACTATTGAAATCCAAGGCTGTGCTCAAGACTGTTAAATTATGTAAAAGACAATTGTGTAAAAGAAAGTGTAAAATCATGCTTATTTTTATGACAGTGTTATGTACCCATTTGAATGGAGGCACATGTGCTTGCAGGAACATATTCTTCAAGATATCTGCCAAGGTGGCCTGAAAGCTGTACATGTTGCAGTGTGTTGATTCAGAATATATCCCTTTGTTTTTTTTCTGCCACTAATATAAATGAATGATTGAAGCAATCCGGGATATAACATAATGACAGTACTCAGATGTAATTGATTAAAGTCCACAGATGCTATAAAATCGAGGAAAGCTCCATATTCTTTAAAGTGCATTAATCACACTCGTTTTGAGTATTGTCAGAATTCATGCTAATTTGCAGTAAGTATAGTCTGTAAGGTATGGTTGAAATCTGGCACTGCAAAGTGCCAGATTTGTTCACACTGCTAAATGGAAATTGTCCTTAGTATCAGAGATTTGTTGCTTAAAAGTCCTACATGATTATTTTCATAAGAAAAGAGGTATCATTGTATGTGTTTTAGCAGAATGATTTTTTTTTTCTGTGTTTGTTGGTTTGTTATTTGGGGAGTGTTTTGTTGTTTTCCAATATATTAATATAATTTGGTATATTTTCATTCATTTCGTTATATATATACAAACACCCAAAATAATGTTTTGATAATACGGAGAGGTAATTTATTTGTTTTGGTGTGTGGTTTATTTTTGGATCCGTTTTGAACAGAATTAAATTTTTAACAAGCATGGCTATTTGTGGAGACAAGAGTAAAGCATGTGGACAGTTCGGATAGGCTTTTTCACTTTTGTGTAGTTGACAGAAACGGTGCTCACAGGCTAATCGTCATTATGTTAGTGCAATAACAAAGATATGCCTACCAAGTACAGAGTCATGCTGTGTAAAATCTGTACTTCTAGCAACAGCAATTTTTACTTTAAAAATGCTTTGTGTGGTCAGAAGATTGTGTTTGGTTGGTTTTACTTATTTATATGTTCCGTTTTTCATGGAAAAAATACTAATTTTTGTGTGTCTTGTGTTTGTCTTTTGCATTTATGGAGAGAACAGAAAGGGGGTAATTTTCTGAGCTGGTGTTGGTTTTTTTTGTTTAGTTTTTTTCTGAATTGTAGTTTTGTTTTTGTGTGGGTGTGGGGTTTTTTCTTCTTCAAATTTATGTAGATATTTCTACAGTTCTGAATTATCAGATAATTGTAAACTGTTTTATCCTGAAAAGGAAAGAAGCAAACAAAAGCAAAAAAAAAATTCCCCACCGTTGTTAACAAGTATGATAGCACATAAACTAATCAAAGAGATACACACACCCACACACCCACACACACACGCACACACCCACACACGCATGTGCGCGCACACACACGCGCACGCACGCACGCAGGACAATAAGGTATTTTGAAAGTATGCCGTACAATTTTTTTTTTTAGCAAGGTTCAAATAACTTATTTTTAAGAGAGTCTACTGATGGTCTTACATACAATATGATTATCACACAAAAAGTATCAGTTCATATATACAGCAGACATTAGACTAAGACATCAACAACTACATTCGCTTTTTACCCTGTGATTGATTGTGGTGTTAAACTTTCCCACCATTATTATGCTTGAGTTTTGTTTGGCACTGTATAGAGCACTTCTGCTTGGCTGTACATATTTTGCAAACTGTGTATAACGTTTGAGCGCAGCAAATAGTGAAACGGTTTGAGTTGAGTCAGTATTGTGATGTTATCCTGTGTAGTGTTACATAGTTCCTGTGATTTAAAAAAAAAAAAGGCACCAATTCCACAGCGCAGTGGCACCAAGAGCAATTGTAAAATAACACGATACTTTTTTTTTCTTTTTCTTTTTTTTAATTGATTGTACAGATTGTTGTTATGAGTCAAATACACTATACCAGTTGTTGCTATGGGTATGTTTATATTTACCTTTTTTTCAGTTTAATTAAAGGAACGTTTGGATGATTTTTGTTCAGTTTTAAGAAGTTTCCTTTGTCATGCAAATGATTTTATACTGTGAGTTTATAATTGTGAAGCATTTTTGTTATTGTATATTTACTTGTGATCAAGTACCAGCAATTTTGTGATTTAAAAAAAAAAAGAAAGTTATACAAGCATGTTGTGTACACTTCTTGGTCTGTAGCTTGTAGAAGGTAGTGATATGTATGGTATTCAATTTATATGTATGTGATTACTGTGCATGTTTTCATTATGTAAATGGCAGTGTATTTGAGTGTGGGCACACTGCATGCATATACATGACAGACACAAAAACATGACAGTTTGTATTGGTCCCCCCCATTGCATCATCACTCCCTCTCTTTCCCTCTTTGTTCAGAATCCCGGAGGAAAAAGAGTGCGATAACCAATCAATGTTAGTATCTATATTCCCTTCTTTTTTTTTTTATATCCGTGAACGTGCATCTTTTGTTGGAGTAAACATAAGAGAAAAAAGAGAAAGAATACACCACCCTAAAAATAATGAAAAAAGTCCAGATTGGTGAGTAGTAGGAGGTCAGGAAGTATACCTTGCCTTGTGGTAGCTCAGTCTCTATGCCTTATCTTTCACCTGATTGACCCCAAAGTGTAAATAAGAAGAACAAAATTGGAAAAATAACTTGAAAAAAGCACTGCCATAGGTGTGAAGTATACTAAAAAGAAAGGAGAAAAGAGAAGGTGGGAGGCTAGTGTGGTGTGGTGAGAAAAAGATTGTGGGAATCACAGCACCCCTGTATTCCATGCTGCTACTCCAGTCATTCAGTCTGTGCTGTCTTCTGCTGGCATTGTCACTGTACAACCCCCCATTGTGTCCATTGGTCTATTCACATGCTACTGTCTACTGGGGGTTTTTTTGGGTGGGGGGGGGGGGGGGGGGGTTGGTCATCATCACCTTTATCAGCTTCCTGATCCTATGAGAAGTAACGCACTGGCTCTCTGTCATGAATGGAAGCAATCTCTAGATATTTATTGTGCGGTCCTTGTCATCACCTCTGTCAGATGCCTGACCATATGGGATAGTAGGTGGACTCCTGGGAAGTAAGGCACTGACTCTCTCTTATGAATCCAAGCAGTCTCTAGATATGTATTGTGCAGTCCTTGTCATCACCTCTGTCAGATGCCTGACCATATGGGATAGTAGGCGGACTCCTGGGAAGTAAGGCACTGACTCTCTCTCTTATGAATCCAAGCAGTCTTTAGGCAGATATTTAAAAGCTTGTCCAGGTTTTGTGCAGTTAAAGGCCGTTGAGCCAAAGCATGCTAGTTTTATTGTGTTTGTTGTATAGTTATTATCAGTAGCTACGTATGCCAGGTCATACAGTTTTAAGAACTAACAGTTGAGAAGGACTGGGGGAGCAGTTGTAAGAAATTTATGGTTTACATGGGCATCTTTTTTATGGAAACTGGACGGAAAGAGATCTTCGTGTAAACTTCTATAGTCTCAAGCACATGAAACCAGTTTCAGTATTTATCAGAAAGATGCAGCAAAAACCGTTATACAATCTATAAAAATCGACATCCTACGCTCATTTATATGCCATATTTTTCTGCCCTCTGTAAATTTGGGTGTGTTGGTCTTTTGTTGAAACCATGTCAGCTACGCTGGAGGAAAAAAGCAATTACTTGAGCTCAGTCATTGACAGCATTATTTTTGTTGTGCCATTTTTGTAAACTGTACAGATTTTATTTCAGTGTAAGAGGTCAGTCAAAAATTGCATGCACATGTAATCTGTGAGAAAAGAAAAAAACAATTTATCATATATATATATATATAGTTCAGTGCAAAATTCACATTGTCTTTGGATTATACACATTGCTTCTTTTTGTATTAATGGGATTGTCTTCAAATCAAAACTCACCAGACAGACCACCAAAGGCTAAGAGTTAGTCAATTATCGGCTTGGCAGATGTGGACTAGCATATATTGAATATTCTGAATGCTGTGACGCCTCCCTGGGAAAAACTAAAGTTATGAGGTTAAGAGCATGGATTCAAAATAACAAGTATACACAGTTTACGAGGAGGTTTCCAAACAGGTACAGCTGTGTTTAAAAGTATGTTTTCAAAGTCATAATACATAAACAGTAGCTGAAGAGGAAATTTGAAAAGGAGTTATGACTTGATTGGACGTTCTGCTGTTAATTATGACATGGATTTGACATTTCTCATACCCCCTATATTTTGCCATTCCTGACATTATTCCTTCATTTATTATTATGTTTTGTTCTGTCGTTCGTTCATCTCATTCTGTCATTCTTCTCTGATTTTGCTCTGCCATTTATCATATGTTTTGTTCCATTATTTATCATCGCATTATTACGTCATTCTCAGAACAGTACTCCTTGGAAAAGTATTTGCTCTTCACCCACGGTGACCAATCCAAAATATGTCAATCCTGAAATGTACCTGAATTCTATTTCTGCCTGTAAACATTCTTTCATTATTTGTTCTTTAGATTATTTTTTTAATTTTATAATTAATTAGATGTTCTTCTTTATTTATAATTGTGTTCATAAGATCAGATTTAGTAGTCATAATGTAGTTTATAATGTGGTGTGCTCTTTGTGACATTTATTTATTTTTTGAAATTATTGATTATTTAATATTCTGTTTTTTTCAAGTAATCAGTTTGCTTGATTTTTCAGTATTAAATGTCCTCTTTTTTCCTTTCTGTGAACTTGTCAGTCCCTGTAGTTTTCCGTTCTGAAAATTCCAAATGAGAGGACAAGAAACACACGCCAGAAATAATTAGGCCTGGTCCCAGACTCGCTCTTGTGTATCCATGATTTATGCATGTGGACTTTCTTTTTGTTTGTATAGTCAAGGAGGCTAGAAGGGTTTTTGTTACTATTATTTCACTCTGTATCCTTATGCAAATCTGATCTGATGTGCAATAAATTGTTTTGGAATGGCACTTGTTTGAAGTTTGGCTTGAAAGTGTTTGATCTTTTTCCATAGGAATGTTTTCAGTTTTTTTGTTTGTTTGTTTCGTTTTCTTTGTTTGGTGGGTTTTGGGGAGGTCTTCGATTCTCAACCTGGCTTCTTTATATTGTGTATTTTCTCTATGTTTCTGTTGTTTGCCTCGCTCTGTGCTACTGTGTTTGTATGTATATGCCGTTTTCTCTCCTTTTTTCTCCATGCTTTTTTTCAGTCTTTCCATTTCTTTGTCATCCTTATCTCTCATATTCTCAATCTGCTTTTAGAATTTCTGCTTAATACACCAGAGTTTTGCTTATTACGAGAGGTTATGGTATTTTTATGTGATGATTGAATTAATGTAAGAGGAGAGAAGTGCTGAAGTGAGATCAGGAAATAATCTAAATACTAGGAGATAGTTAACACACCGTCCATTTGATAGAATAATTGTGTTTGTAGACAGATGTGGTGATGGCGGTAAGACAGCTAGTAAAAATCCAGTGTCAAGTAAACCAGCAAAGCCATGCATTTGGGAAAATATTGAGTAGGGCTCAGCCATAGTGAGCAAACAAAGTAACAAACAGCAACAGAACATGGCTTTAATGATCATCGACAGCAAGGTAGAGTACTGAGTTACTGGTCTGTGAACTCCCAAGCCCTTCTGAAAAAAGAGCAACCGACACCTGTATTCCATGAGGCTAAAGTCGTTTGGGGTGAACCTGAGGATGTTGGAGCCCATATCATATTATATGTATTGGGAGCAGATAGCTCGATCGGTCGAGCGTTGGACTCGTGATCCAAAGCTGTTGAGTTTGATCCGTGGTTGCGTCATTCTGTACAGGGGGATTTTTACCTGAGTTAACATTGGTTCTGACTCCATTCCCCTACAAGTCTTCGGATGAGACAGTAAACCAAGGTCCGGTGTATATCGTATGCTGAAGATCAAGTATGCATGTTAAAGATCCCATAATCTATGTCAGCGTTCGGTGGCTTGCGGAAGCATGTAAACACCCAGCATGCACCCGAGGCTTGATGCAGCGCATTGGGTTATGTAATTGGTAAAGCATCTGCTTGGCAGGTGTGATGTAGCGTATATGGATTGTTCCGAGATCTGTGACACCTTGGTAAAAACTGAAAATTATATCACGCACACAAACACACCCACATGTGTATATATATATATATATATATGTAGATATATTTGTTTTATATATATCATATCACATATATATATATATATATATATCATACATCACATCTAATATGTATATGTATATATTATCTCGTACCATATCTATGTCAATCATATCAGTCATATCTATGTCAATCATATATCAGTCATATCAGTTTACTGATGGTAATGTGCACCACTTATACCTCTTATCCTCCCATTGTAAAATTCGTTCTATATTTTTTTGCCAGAGGTAAACCAGTACAGAAGAGATCAGTGTTCTTGCAGTGATAATGTTAGGTGGCAGGCAGTTGCACAGATTTAATCCAAGTGAAAGTGTATGCAACAGTGTTAACAATTTTGCAACAATGTCATTAATTGAATTTGAAAGGGTACTGGAGCTGGTTTAAAAAAATATATTTTTAGGTGATGTACAGTATCAGTGTGATAGATCAAAATGAAGAATGATGTTTCTATTAAATTACCTCTAACTCTACTGTTTCCTAAGTCTTATTCCCGTTCCTATAGCTTTTTTTGAACTTTCTATCTAATTTCCATGTTTCTCCCTATTTGGTGACCAAGTCACATTTTCATATCCCAGAATCGTCTTACAAGGGATTTGAATAAAGGCTCCCAAATGTCACCATTTTTAAGCTGAATAAAGTGTGATACTATTGAATCGTATTCCAGCCATTTATTTGACTTTTTCCCCCTTAACGGTTGTAAGAATGTGTACACCTACAAGTATTTCGATCAGCAGTCAACAATGACAAGCAGTAGCGGAGTCCCAGAAATTTTTTGTTCTGTTTTCCTTTTAGCGCTTGGCTTTCATCATTCCAAATATTACAGTACTCTAGGTATAGTTGCAATGTTCATGTTTCTGCATCCCACCAGCTTCGGACATGAATTACAAGATCTTTAACGTGCATGTTTGATCTTCTGCATGCGCATATATAAAGGAGAACAAAGCAATGGTGGCAGATCTAGCACATATGCTTAAGTTCTATATTTTTCGCTTGGGGTGATTTCCCCTATCGTCTCCCAGATCATTTGGTGGGTGCAGACGTAAAACCCTGACAAACCAACCTGGTGGCAGATCTGAACATAAGCTGATCTGGGAGATAGTAAAAATCCTCACCTTTAATCCACCACAGCCAAGATTCGAACCCGCAACTTAAGGACCACATTAGAAATCTGTCACCGTAACCACTCGGTTATCTATCGATCCTGTCAACATTGATTCCTGCTGCAAAAAAACCCCAGCTAGGCATGAAGATGAACGATGATGAGGATATGGCAACAATGATGCTTTGGAAGTCCATCTAGATTTGAGACTTCGTGACAGGGCTGCACGCAGTGCCTTTTCTTCCTGCAGAAGCTTTGATAGTTCAAATATATATATATCTGTTATTTTACATAGTACATATACTAATATTTTCAGCAGGGGTGATCCCTCCATCGTATGCCATATCACTTAGTGGGTTAGGACGTTGAACTCCTAAACTACCTACCTACTCAACCTGACAGTTCAGACTCAACGACAGGATCCTGAACCTGTTCTACCAGTCGGTGATTCAGTCCATCCTCCTCTACAACCAGCTGTGCTTCTTCAACTCTCTGAAGGAAGCCAACGAGGCCAGAATGGATAGCATATCGTGTATGTGGCAGCCAAGGTTATCGGCCAGGACATTACTTCCCTTGTCAACATCTACAGTTCCAAGAATTAAAGCCCTGGCCATTATGCCCAAGACTGTCCGTTCAGCCAGCACTTCACATCGTAATTTTCAGTTTGTTTTCCGTTTTGTCAAGGTGTCACAGCTTTCGAAATGTTGAATTTTCTCTACACATCTACATTTTAGTGTTTACGTAACCCACCTAACTCTGACATGCGTTGCGGGATCTTTAACGTTGCATACTTGATCTGCATACGTGTATACACGGGATCTCGGTTAATATTCTCATCCGAAGGACGTTCGGGGAAATGGAGTCAGAACCAATGTTAAAACCGAGGGAAAACGCCCCCTGAACAGAACGGCTCATCGGAGGATTGAACCTGCGATCTTTGGATCACGAGTCAGACGCTCTTCCGATTGTCCCCAGTTGGTTAGTTAGGGTTTTACGTCCGCAACCACTTAGGGATTTGGCAGACGATGGGAGAAGAAGTAAGTATTATTATCTGTCCCCAAACTGAAACCAATCGTGAAATACCGCCACTATAGCCACCTACGCGTGGTCACAGCTTATGACGTGGCCGCCGACTTTACGATCCCGTCATTCATTCGTTTTCATCACGCACTGCACTACGTGCAGCTTCAGCGCACTTGGATCACTCGAGGCGTGGCCTCACCCTTACATTAAAAGTCCATAGACTTTATTTATTTTTTTCTTCTTATTTTTTTTATCAATAGATTAGATGGGTTGGGTGTTTCTCGCGGGTGTTGGCCAGGAAGTCTGAGCCATTGTGTAGGTTATATTAACAACACCATGTGGTACACATACAGTTTGTTTGACCAAACAAAAACGGTGCTCTCTCTCTCTCTCTCTCTCTCTCTCTCTCTCTCTCTCTCTCTCTCTCTCTCTCTCTCTCAAAAAA
>JAVDPJ010026628.1:0-13859 GCA_034780015.1 Urosalpinx cinerea
TGTGTGTGTGTGTGTGTGTGTGTGAGTGTTGTCATCATCAATGTGTGTGCATAGACACATACAAGCTTTCATTCAGTCATAAAGAGGAAGTCTTAATACGGAAGCTCTATACAGAACAACCACTGTACTGACCCTCTGAACTACAAGTCACAAAGCATGCAGTCTTTACCTGATTGCGGCAGGATCTTTCTTCTGGTCAGTCTTCAGTTTGACAGCGGAGCTGGATGACCTCAGTCCATTCTGGGCAGCCGTGCTCAGCAGTGCAGGACTGCTGACACTACGGCCCATATGGCTGGATGGGGCTCCATACCCGCTGTGGTCACTGAGAGCATCACAAAATAATGAAATTACTTAATTAGCCCCCTTTTCACTGTTATATATATGTATATGGTGGATTGTGAAGAAAGAAACTAAGAATAAGGAGCAACATATCCACACACACATAGACACGCAAGTGTACACACACACACACACACACACACAGTGACACACACGTCATCAATGGCACACACACACACACACGTCATCAATGGCACACATACACTCACACACACACACATGTCATCAATGGCACACACACACACACTCACATGTCAATTGTCATCAATGGCACACACACACACACACACTCACACATGTCATCAATGGCACACACACACACACACATGTCAATTGTCATCAATGGCACACACACACACACTCACATGTCATCAATGGCAGTTTGGCACACACACACACACATGTCATCTATTGCGGAGAGACAGTCAACTGATGTTTCAGAGTGTTAAGTGTTTGTGTGAAAGCCTCAGTCCATTCTGTGTGGCAGTGCTCACAGTGCTGGACTGCTGATGCTACAGCCACTGAAAGAATGATACAAAACTAGACCTCGGCCTTTTCACTGTTATAGGTATATGGTGGTTTGTGAAGAAACAAACTAGGAATAAAGAGCAAACTGTCCACATAAACACACACACAAAAACCCCAAAACTGACATGCATGGATGCACACAAACACCACACACAAAACTAAAATAAAGAACACACACACACACACACACACTAAAAAGAAAGAAGGAAAAAATAAACAAAATACCAATTTTTTTTTTTATTCTGTAGCCACATATTTAATAATTTATTGTTGTGAAATTAAGTATCCTCTACACAAAAATAATCATGTGATGTTTAAACTCTTCAATGTTGTGATGTTCACAGTCATGATGTTTCTGGCTAGTCAGAGAAGATAACAATTTGTCAGTGTTTGATTCAAGCCTTCTTCCTTCAGTTTACTTCCCCACAGCCTGTTACTGTTGTCGGTGTTCAACATTTTATCAGGTGGCAACACTCTACAAACACTGTCCCCGATCCCATTCAGTCTTATCTGCAGGCTGGTGACTAGTCATCTCCCAGTTTAGTGTGCCACTGCAGATTGCCACTGGCCAGCCTCCTGCAGTCCCAGTCCATATCAATACTGTCATGAGTGATGATCATGATGACTGATTCTATTACTGTCTGAACAATGTTTCTGACATTTGGTATATACTTTATTAACACAGCAGATTTTCTCTGCGCGAAATCCGGGCTGCTCTCCCCAAATCTGGATGGAGTTCCATAGAATCACTTTATCACCCTCATCATTATTTCAAAAAGGAAAAGAACAAATAAACAAACAAACAAAAGACAAAAAACAACAATGTCTTACTATCATTTTAAAAATATCTATGGTTAAGAGTAAGACCAAGTAACTTGTGTGTATATATATATGTGTGTAATGGCACCATTACTGTGATAATAAGAACAATGCTTCCATCCACCCACCCTCTAACCCAGGTCCTGCCAGTTAGTGCCTTCTTGCTGGGGCCGTTCTTGTTTGATTAATGACAAACTGGTTGACATACTTGCTGCACTTTTACTTATTTGATTGTTTGTTTTATTACTCCTTCACATGTTTGCCTAAATGTCTATGACGCGCCTGAAGAAAAAATGATGTACAAGCCGTGTTTCAGACAATAAAGTTATTTTTGACTTTTGACTAATAAAACCATAGTTCTAGCTGAACTCGGTCAGTCTTTTACTTACTTAGATGCAAATAAGTCAGTGAGTGAATGGTGTCTCAAGCTTCCAATCACTGCCTCACTGTAGAAGCCACGGTCTTGTAGGGAAGGACTAAGGATGATCTAGTTAACCGTCACTGGAGACCAAGTGACTAAGGACGATAATTAACCGCCACTGGAGACCAGATGACTAAGGACGATATCTGGTTAACCGTCGCTGGAGACCAGATGACTAAGGATGATAATTAACCGCCACTGGAGACCAGATGACTAAGGACGACAATTAACCGCCACTGGAGACCAAATGACTAAGGACGATAATTAACCGCCACTGGAGACCAAATGACTAAGGACGATAATTAACCGTCACTGGAGACCAAGTGACTAAGGACGATAATTAACCGTCACTGGAGACTCAAGTTATTTGACAGACTCTGGACTGTGGTCTAGATGTATTTTTGTCATGTGAGCTTCTGCTGTTATTAAAAGTAGTTTTTACCTTTACCAGTTAGTGTAGTAGCCGGTCTGCTGTAACCAGTGATTCGAGATTGGGACTCTGGACTGTGGTCTAGATCTGTTATTTTTCATATTATTATATAATCATGCCAAGTTAGCTACTGTTCCTCAAGTTTCTGTAACTGTGGTGTCAACATCAAGTATATATATATGTCTTTGGTGTCGTAGCCAGACCAGTCATCCACTGTCATCAATCATTCTGAGTTAGTCTCTTCAATATCATTTTACACTACTGGCTATATGAATCTATAATGAGATCACTGCATTTGTCTATGCCCAGTCTTCTATCGTTTTCAGCATTCTTCAGTCATCTTCCGAGTCTAATTTTTAGATTGTCTGCTGTCTTCACAGATTCTTCAGTTGTGTTTTTGTCTTCACTCGTCTCACATATATAATTCATAAACATGAACATACACACATGCTGAAATACACTTGTGCCTTGTGTGGAAATTGATACATAACATACAAACTGAGCAAGAGGAAAATAAACACACATACATACAAACAGAAAAAAAACAAAATAAAACAATAAAGCGCATACACCTCCCATTCTGTGGCACTTATTTTTCAGCCAGTTGAAGTTGGTGGCATATGCAAATCATGTGACATTATTGATTATGTGAGTAATCAATAAAAGCTGATTATCTCAGGAACTAAAAAGTAGTGACTGTAACTGGCAGTTACAACACTGTACTATATGGTAAACCTAAAAATTGCTAAAATACATGCTGTAATGTAAAGTATAAAACACTGGACAGTGTCGACGTCGAGCGAAGTACAATTCGTGTGGGTGAAATTAAGTGAAAAACTGTCCAATTTCAAAACAAAAAAGTCATTGATTTAGATTATTCAGTTTTCATGATACTGTAGTGTACCTTTGGATTCCTGAAGTAGCTGCGGACAAGATGGGCTGTGTCTCCTCATCAGAGTTGGACTGACTGGCCGTATTCCCCATTGGTGACTGAGCAAGTTGTACATAGGCTCGTCAGCTGAAAACGAAACGTCGAAAGCCTTTCGTGTTTGTTCAGTGGGTCAGTCATGCGATACGAAAGTTCACCGGAAGGGGTACAGTACGCAACCTTGACCCCTTTTTTTTCGCAGCGGAAGTTTATGACTCTGCGTCATCCCAAACAACACTGGTCTGTTTTTGATTGGCTGCTATCTGTTCTATTCTTGGAACTTCGTTGCAACTGACAAGCTGTGTTTCATCATTCGCAAGGTATTTTAATGCTGCTTGAGTACATTTATGTATCATTTTGAGATCGCGACAGCTAATTTTATGATTTTGTTATACTGAACCTGGAACAGACTTCCTTGTTTGAGATTACTGTAAGATCTTAGTGAACAGTTTTAGACTCTGTTGGCAACTGTGACTGACTGTCTCGAGTTTCGCTTCCCGAATCCAGTTATTCTGACTCAGTACTGAGTATATTCAGCAAAAAAACCCAAAGACGATCATTCAATAAATACGACTGGAATACAGGACACCAAAAGTCTGATCAGTGTCTAGATTTAGGCATTGTCTACGTGTCTGCGGGTTTATATGCTAAATTATTTCATTTTGAAAGAACCAAAACAAACACTCAAAACACCAAGAGCTAGTTGTGTGGTAATTTTCGGGCAAAGCCCTTCTTCAGCCACTTGTATATTCTCATTTTGGGGGACTTTTAGGGGCTCTGGCCTCAGTGACTTGATTTATAGGGACTTTTAGGGGCCCCTAAATGAGGACTTCCAAAAATAGGGATTTTTAAGGCGTGGACAAACCCTGCTTATACATTTAAAGAAGAGACGAGGCTAGGAGTCGAACTTTTCTAACAACAATCAAGGGAAGTAGTAAGTCTCCGGAAACAAAGGCACACAACTCCAAGCCAATGGTGCCTACACTACCCACCAGCTACCATACCGCTCAACGATAGGTCAGGGGAACAATCAGAAACACCTCCCCAAAAAGAAACTACGCTAGCTGGTAGTTTGCATAAAGAACCACTGGCCTGGAGTTATGTGCCTTTGTTTTGGGAGACATAACCTCCCTTAACTATTGTTCAAATACACTTGTATCTTTTGGTTGTAAACCTGTCTGCTCAGAATGAACCAGTACCGATTGCATACCTTTGCTTCGTTATGTAGGTCTAACTACTGAAGCATTACAGAGGCCCATCGGAAGGAAATTAAGAACCACCACTGCTGCCAGCCTCACAAACTGACGGGGCCAAACCACAGCCAGGGTCACCCTTTCGGATGAGATGATAAACCGAGGTCCGTGTGCAACACGCATTCACCACACGTGAAAGAACCCACGGCAACAAGAAGAGTTGTCCCTGGCAAAATTTTGTAGGAAACCCACCCTGATAAGCAAACATGCAATGCAGACAACATCTGGCGTGACAATAAAGTATATACCATACCATACCATGCAAAGTACGCACATCACCCTATGCCCCACACCTGTCCACACACACACACACACATGGATGGCTTGATGGAACAAAGCAACTACTTGCTTATTCCACGTACCATGTGTAAATAAGAGTCTGACTTTGACGCACACACAGAGCACAGTTTCATCCTCATGGGGACGTCCGTCATCACCGTCGCCAGGATCTGTTGTCGTCGTCCTCCTCCTCCTCATCATCAGGGGCGTCGTCGTCTGGGGCCAGCAGAATGCGCTCATCCATGTCCTCATCCAGGCTGACCAGAACCTCCTCCTCCCCCCCCTGGGGGGTGCCCCCCTCCTCCTCTCCCACCATCACCACCTCCTCCCCCACCACCTGCACACCTCTCCCCTCTTCCTGGCCGTCCTCCTCTCCCGCCTCCTCCCTCACCACCACTGCGCCACCACCAACCTCACTGTCTCTCTCTTCCACCAGCCTCTCGGCCTGCTTGTTGCGAATCGTCACCTGCAGCTGAACAACACACACACACACAGGTTACTTTTCTGTAGTATGTTACTTTGTGTTACACTACAGATGAACAACACACACACACAGGTTACTTTTCTGTAGTACACTACAGATGAACAACACACACACACAGGTTACTTTTCTGTAGTACACTGCAGCTGAACAACACACACACAGGTTACTTTTCTGTAGTACACTGCAGTTGAACAACACACACACACACATAGGTTACTTTTCTGTAGTACACTGCAGCTGAACAACACACACACACACACACATAGGTTACTTTTCTGTAGTACACTGCAGATGAACAACACACACACACACACACATAGGTTACTTTTCTGTAGTACACTGCAGTTGAACAACACACGCACACACACACAGGTTACTTTTCTGTAGTACACTACAGCTGAACAACACACACACACAGAGGTTACTTTTCGGTACTATCTGAACACACACACACACATAGTTACTTTTCTGTAGTACACTACAGCTGAACAACACACACACACACAAACACACAGGTTACTTTTCTATACTAGACTGCAGCTAAACAACACACACAGGTTACTTTTCTGTAATACACTGCAGCTGAACAACACAAACATACAAATAGATTACTTTTCTTTACTGGTTGAACAACACAAGCACATATTAATTACTGTCATTAATAGGGGGCTAAGTACTGTTTTCTCAACTAAAAAAAAAAATTCAAATGTCTACCATACCCATCATATTTCTAAAATCAGCTGGAAATTTCACTTCTTGAATGGGGAGAACACTCACCCATCACAATTTACTCCATGAAGATAGCATTTCACAATCACGCTTAAATTGGAAACTCAGTTCTCAAATCCGAAAATGTTCTAAAATCAGAAGAAAAAATAGAAAACTATTATCTCAAATCAGAAAATATTTTTCCCCTAAAATCATAAATCAGATTTCCAATCTTAATGTCAGAAAACTTCCACCCCTGCACACACACACACACACACACACACACACACACACACCCCAACCCACAGTTGAATTCTAAAAATGCAAAATGTGTACTTTAAAAAAAAAGAAAAAAAAGAAAGAAAGTTTTTAACCTGAAGAGATCTTTCACACTGTCTGAGGTATACTGAAACTTCCCCAAACCGGGACCAATACTCTCTCACCTAAAATAGAATCCTGAAAGAACTAAAAAACAAAAACTCAAAACACCAAGGGCTAGTTTTGTGGTAATTTTCGGGCAAAGCCCTTCTTCAGCCATTTGTAAAATAGAATCCTGAGAGACTTGTTCTCTATACTGCGTCCCTCTCTAAAACATCCACTTAGCTCTAAAAAAAAAGAGAAAAGGCAACATACCAGTAATAACAAAAGTTTATTTAGGACACGGAACCTAATGAGTACCAAAGCCCTGGGCGTTTCCACTGAGCTACAAACCAAGGGCGGCGTGATCTTACCAGCTCCTCCTCCGTGTCAGCATCTTCCGTCTGCTCCTCTGTGCTGGTCTCTGCAGCGTCCTGGTCCGTGCGTATATGGACCACCCCCATGTGCCAGCGAACAGACAGCGGCCTCTTCTTGTACTTGCCCCAACCACCGTTGGCCTTGGGAGAGAAATCCACTTTTCTTTACTGCATTGATGGATATTAAGTTAATTCTGACGACGCATTGCACTGTTTTCATTTTTGTGCCATTCAAAACAAAAACAAAACAAACAAACAAAAGCACATTTAGATCAACTTTCCCAACCACAGAACAGAAGACGAACTCCCGTTACTTTTTCGGGGACCACTATAACTACACTGAGATTCCTCCTGGAAGAGAAGGGACTAATAACAAAACTTTTCGCTTTTAAACTTACGAGGGCTCTTCTTGGTATTAACCATGGTGTGGTATGGTATTACCGGTGGTAAGGTGTGGCGTGGTGTGGCGTGGCGTGGCGTGGCGTGGCGTGGCGTGGTGAAGTGTGGTGTGGTGTGGTGTGGTGTGGTGTGGTGTGGCATGGCATGGCATGGTACGGTAAGGTACGGTACGGTATGGTATGCTAGGCTACACTGTGGTACAGTTTGGTACTATACTTTGTCATGGCAGATTTTAACTGTGTGAAATTAAACTGCTCTTCCCAGGGAGAGTGTGTTGCTACAGTGCAGTGTCACCCATTTTCTTTCTTTTTTCCTGTCTGCATTGTGTACTTGTTTAGCTATCAGAAAGGGTTTTCTATTGAATTTTGCCAGGGACAACTTTCTTGTTGCAAAGGTTCTTTTATGTGCGCTGATTTTGTGTTGCACATGGGACCTCAGTTCATTGTCCCATCTGAAAGACTAGGACCCAGACCACACACCACTTCTGATCTAACGGATAAGGGAAAGTCTATGACCCAACCTGGGACCAGGCCTGTTTACCCTCTTCAAGACCTAAGTGTAATATGGCAAGCTGAAATGTGTAATCTTGAGGGTGAAAAGTGTAATCTCAGAGGACTACAGCAAAGTGTCATTAGTCCAGCACTTATCATGATACTCGCTCCTAAAATCTGTTGATAAAAGAACGATGATCTACAGTGGGTGGCAATGACTCCTCCTTTGGGGAGGGTGGGCAGGATGCTCTTCTAAAACTCTACCTACTGAAATTTACCTGCAAATGTGGATTGATAAATCATTTGTCAAAAGAAGATGCCACTTCTGTACTGATTTTACACAATTTGCCACAATCTCTAGTCTTCCCCTCTCTCTATGCACACCCATCACATGGTGAACGTGGATTCAGGGCAATCCCACATTAACTGAATCGAGATCCAACTCTTTCCCTGTGCTGAAAAAAACAAACTTCCCTGTGTTTATTTCGTTATGACAATGAACAAAGAGCACGCTTGTTGTATCTGTCACACTATTCCTGTATTCCCACTTTCCAATAGAAAAAAAAGACCTTTGTGACCTCTAGAGCTGACCTTAATCAGGCTTTCTTTTTTCTTTTTTTTCTTTTTAATCACACCTAGCCCTGGGTTTCTTTCTGTTGTGTAACCATCATTCTCTATCTATTTACACTCTTCGTAACGATCGTTTCTGTGCTGAAGTTTCAACATGCATATTGTTAGGCTCATCAAATTAACTTTACAACATTTTGCCAAAAGGGTCACATCTGTTTGTACGCTATTATGAAACTAAAAACATACAATACATATGAAACTAAAAACAATAAAAATACAAAAGGGAACAGATATGCCTCTGCACTGATGTGTCTCCCATAAAAAAAAATATTCAGAAAAAGGACAGACTTTATCACAAATAGAAAAGAGGAACGTTCAAGTTGTGACCAAGCTCTATTAGTGATACCTTTTCAAAATTGTCATGGAATTTACATATTTATTCAAACTTCAAGATTCTTTTCTTTTCTTTTTTTCTTTTTTAACTCTTGACTCATAAGTACTCACTTAAACAGAAGATCTTATCTGAGTAAAGAATAAAAAAAGTTTTCATTTTGCTGTTTAGTGGCCATCTCTTTCTTCAGCACACACAGCCAAACATGCGCATTTCTCAAAATGTTGGTTATTGTAGTCTGCCTGCTATAGCTTGTGAGAGAAGTTTTTGAGGTTTTGAGCAACGTTAAAGACTGAATCATGCAGTGATGCACATTTCCTTTGGTCCTTGGCCATCACTAATAATTATTTCCAAAAAAGTAGAGGGTCATGCTAGGTGCACAAAATTTACTTTCAAATTTCCAGGGAGACAGAAGAAAATTTAGTGGGTCACATAAGTGGAAGTCAAATTAATTTCTACGAACTTCCAAATCTACCACAAAATTTGGTCTTCACCGGCTCAAGATTGTGGTGGACTGGACAAAACTATTTGTGTGTAATGCACTGTTTGAAACAGCATAAAATCAGTGCGTCAAGAGTAAAATTTGGTAGATTTCAGTGCTGTAGTGGCTTGAACTCCAGTGCATCAGACAGGAATTCAGTGCATGAGAGATGCACATTTGTGCGTAATAATTCTCCCTGGTCACTGACCCGTTATATTCCAAATGTCCGGTTGTCTTGACCCCCACCAACTGTCCAATTACAGTACACCTGGAGCGGGCGTGGGAATCAGTGATATTCAGAAGCCAGGACACAATTGTCCTATCAGGGGTCAGAAAAATGTGCATCACTGTGAATGTCATTACAACCGTTTAACTATGGCTGAAATTACAACTAATGAACCGATTTTTGAGAGACAACAATAAATTCTCTATCGCTCATTGAGACGGCACAATGAACCACCACAATCAACAATGAAGACTCCTAAATAAACCTTATACACATGTACTGTTATCAGTCTGACTACAGTTCCACAAACAATTACAAATGTTTGAATAAATAACTTGTAAGCACACCAACCTAAAACTTGCAACAATCTGCCAAACTCTCTGCAACAGCACAAGAAGACTTTAACCAGTGCAACCAGGCATTGCTAGCAGTACTTTAAAAATACACCAATACATACAAGCTTCAAGCACACAAAAAACATGTCGATGATCAATACAGTATGAATGTTAACACGCAAGAACTGTACAGACTGAACTTTAAATCTGTACTCAGCTGCCATCAGAAGGTCTCCCATTCACTTGTGATTCTGCATGCCATTTAACGGAAAATACACAAAAATGTTACAAGCTTACTGTACATTACCACAGCATGACATACTTCATTTATCAAAATTATGATTCTCTTCTCAACATCGGTATGAATTATTTCTGATGATTACGGTTGTTATCCAGAGCACACCATTCTGATACCTCACAAGAAATCTACAATCCAATTTGTTAAAAACCTGTAAATTCACTCCTGTTCTCGCGGGGTCATTCCTTTGAAGACTGAACATGGTAAGACAGTCACTGACTGCAATTAAAAATACAGTGGCGAAGAAAAACACAAGTCTTTTCTTGTCCTCTTTTTTCATTGTAATTGTCACTGTTAATGTTTTTGTTAATTAACAACTGCTGAAGACACTCCTGTAGCATGGGTGCAAGTGGGGCAGCCGGAAGCCAGATTTCTGGCAAAATTGCAGCCGGAACACGGCAGTCAGCTGCCAGAAGAAAAATCCTCTTTCAGGAGGTTATTTTGGTGGCTTCTGCCACAAGTCTCTCGCTGAACACAAGAAATTAATGAGCTCACGCCACCGAACACGAAATTTTCAGTTTTGGGTGTCCGCAACCACAGATCTGTTCACACGACAGAACAGCGAAAGTCGCTCCAAGTTATCTACCTTGATATTTTCACGCAGGCGATTGTGGAGCACTTTACAAAAACCAAGATGGAGTTTTTCGAACACGATTGTCCCGAGGCTAGAAAACTGGATGAAAAATTGCAGTCAGAGAAGAAAGTGCCACATAAATGGCGGTGGGACTGGACGAAAGAAGTAAGGATTAAAGGACCATGAAGTTTCACTGTTTGTGGCTGAAGAAACCAACTTCTTGCCACTAGAATTGTATTTCATGACAGCACTGTTCGTGGCATCCGCAATGTGAATACCTGTGCTCTACCTGTTCGGTTCAGTGGTCGATTTCCACGATAGTCAAGTACTGAGTAGTGTCCCTTATCTTCATATCTTCTTTACATCTGATACAAAATAATGTGAAGCACCATTCCGAGGGTCGAAAAAATCTTCAGGCAGAGGTTTGGGCTTCCACATGCACCCATGCTGTGGTTAATGTACACCTGTCGGTCACAAATCAGCATCTTCCATTCTGAAAGTTTATTAGCTGCAACGATCTGAGGAATTAAAATATTGAACATCTTTTCATCCCTTCTCTGTCATGCTGACCATGTTGATTATTATACAACAGAATAAATGCTGCAGCTCTTATCTGCACACATTATACTGCACACATTCCCCCACCCATTTCTACTGCACGGCAATCAATTACTATGACACTGAGCTGTGCACAAGTCCAGTAAATTAAATGAAGTGATCTGACATGGGAATTTGAATAACAAAAACATTTGTGTTCCGCAAAGACTACATCAGTCATTCTCACCAGCAGCTAACTCCATCTTGGGGCTTGAGAATACTTGACATAGAGTCGATAGCTGGTGAGAGTGACCACAGTAGACAGCAGGATACTACAATTTTGTTGTTGAAATATTCATGTACGTATTAACCAGGATGAAGAATCTACGACTTTAAACATATTTTTATCTCTCGAGTTACCTTTCCTTTAACACCTACTTAACTTTTACAGTATTAACCAGAAAGTTATAAACACAAACGTTTACTGTATTAACCAGAAAGTTAAAACCACAAAACCCATTCTTTAGATTGATCTGAAATAAACCCAGAGACATGCAGACAGACATGCATGTGTGGAAATGTGAAGAGGGAAGCCACACATATGTCAATGAACTTGAGAACAGACGTGTATATCAGACCATTTTTGTTCCCACCCTCCTTTCCAAAATATGTCAGTCCATCTCTTGCCTACAGACTATTCTCCTTTTCTTTCCCACAGCAGAAGAAACGAAACTTCCCAGATTTTCAACAGCTCTTTTATGTATATCTCTCCCTCTCAACTTAACATACAGACTCCCCCCATATAAACAAAAGCAAGGACTTTACGCACTGTTAGTTTTCAACATTTTTTTTCTTGTTTACAATTTATCATGCTAAAAAATTTATACAATTAAAAAAATCATGCTTTTACTTTCAAAATCGAGATCAAGTCCAATATAACACATACCAACAAAATCAAAATTGCTCTCTCTCTCTCTCACATGTAATAAGAACACAATGGAACAGTGTATGAGGGTATAGGAGCAATGACAGACCATGAGACTAGAAAAAAAAAGAAAAAGAGAAAAAAAGAAAAAAAAGAACACATTAAAAGTAGCAATTAACTTTAGCAAAAACAGTCCTTGACAACAGCATATACTGTATCCACACAAATGACCCTGTCCAAAATCTGCTTGAAAAGCAATTCCCGAATCAGCAAAAACAAGATACCATCTGTGTCCACTAACTACTGGTGTGATTATTTTAGCATGAGCCATTATTCTGTAAACTGTTGTACAATATTTTTCAACATTCCTCATTAACAGTTTGTGTGACATGCCAGGGCACAGCATATATCATAACATGAGGAGGAGGGGGAATCTGGGATAGGTGTGTGTGTGTGGGCCGAGGGGGGGCATAAGCTGATGTATTTTTATTTTTATTTGTGATTCTTGAAACCTTTATTTCTTGAGATTTTTCAAAAGACACATAGCTTAGTTGGTAGGGCATCAAACTCGTAATCCAAAGAACATTTAAAGAAGAGGTGAGGCTAGGAGACGATCTTTCCAAACTATTAAGGGAGGTAATAAGTCTCCCGAAACAAAGGTACACAACTCCTAGCCAATGGCTCTTGCGCTACCCACCAGCTAGCATACAGGTAAACGATAGGTGCAGAGAAACAACCAGAAACACATTCTCAAAAAAGAAGGCCGCAGTTGTACATCAGACCGCTCCTGTTCAGGAGGATGTATTTATGGTTGTTACTCTGTACCTATCGTTTATCTGCATGCTCTAGCTGATGGGTAGTGGAAGAACCGCTGGCTTGGAGTTACGTGCCTTCGTTTCAGAAGACCTAACAACTCCATTGATGGTTGTTACTCTGTACCTATCGTTTACCTGCATGCTAGCTGATGGGTAGTGGAAGAACCACTGGCTTGGTGTTATGTACCTTTGTTTCGGGAGACTTATTACATCCCTTGATTGTTGTTTGAAAAGCACGTCTCCTGGCTTAAATTCTAAAATGTACGTAAACAATTATACAGAGGCACTGTTCGTATGTTTATTCTGTGTGGCATGTAAAAAGTCAAAATGGTTGTGCCAGTCTTGTATTAAAAGCCAGTTCGTGTTTGCACATTTTTTCCAACGTTGATGCTGTGTGTAAATGTAGATCAATGGGTATATGAACAATTGGGGCCTTCCTTATTTTTTTTTTTTGAGGCTGTGTTTCTGGTTGTTCTTCTGTACCTATCGTTAACCTATATGCCAGCTGGTGGGTAACGTAAGCACCACTGGCTCAGGGTTATGTGCCTTTGTTTCGTGATCCAAAGGTTGCTGGTGAAGTCACCACTGAGCCATTCCGCTTAAGGGTATCCCCCCACCCCACCCAGAAGGTAACATGGGCATTGATTCCATTCCCCTTCAAGTCCTTCAAATGAGACTATAAGCTGAGGTCCTGTGTAAACACACATGCACGTTCGTTAAAGATCCCGTAACTCATGTCAGTGGAATGAACCCATGGTTCGACTAGCATACTGGGTTATGCAGTTGGTTAAAGCACCTGCAAACGTGTGGTGTAATATATGGTATGGTATGGTATGGTATGGTATGGTGTGGTGTGGTGTGGTGTGGTGTGGTGTGGTGTGGTGTGGTGTGGTG
>JAVDPJ010027738.1:0-12500 GCA_034780015.1 Urosalpinx cinerea
CCACAAAGTGATATGGCAGACGATAGGGGAGTCACCCCAAGTGAAAAATATCGTTATACAGAACGTAACTTAAATAAATAATAGTGCCTAAACAAGCCTTTATAACCATCACAGACCCATTGAAACAGCGCCACCTGCCGGCGCATCATGGGGAGATAAGTTTCCAGAATAAAGGTTCATTGAGTTGAAACAGAAAAAAAAACTAAGTGCGTTATACTTACGTTCTATATGAGCGATATTTTTCACTTGGGATGATTCCCCCCATCGTCTGCCAGATCACTTGGTGGGTGTGGACGTTAATCCTTAACTAACCAACCAACGGATTCAATTGGGGGTGATCCCCCATCGTCTACTATATCACATAGTGGGTGCAGACGCAAAACTCTTAAATTACCTTAACTTACCATCATCATCATCAAATCTTTATTTACAAGGGTGACAGAGTAAGCACATATGATATTTAGTTCAGTATCTATACTTACCTCGCAGACAAAACAGTGGTTAAACGAGTGCTGTCTCTCGTGTCTCCAATACTGTAGTTTGCTGGTGAACGTCTCACTGCACGAGCTGCAGCTGTAGGTTTCATCCTTCATCGTGTCACCATGTCTCTGTTTTTGTTTCTGTGTTGTTCTTGATTTCCTCCTCCGCTTTTTCAACGGCTTTTTTGAGTTCTGAGAAGACGGTTCCAGATTTGAAGGTACTGAAGATGCTGAAGCTTTTGTTTTTGAGATACCACACGAAACTGAGAGTAAAGACTTGAACGATTCTCGAGCAGTTTCAGATTCTTGAACTCTCTGGACTGTTTTGGTGGAGGGCGGTTTTTCAGAATTTTGTGCACTACTGAATTTTTCCGAGCTCAAATCTTCAGATTCACTCTCTTTATTTGTACAATTTTCCTCCTCAGTATCACCTGAAGGTGATTCGATGTGGTGACTGTGGTTGTAGTCTGTGTTTGAGTCATGTGAAAGAATGCTAGAGTATTTCCTTTTTCTGTACTTACTTACTGGAGACTTTGCGTGATACGAAATGTCTTGGAAACTGTCACAAGAATCTGTAGTAGCGTTGTATAATTCAATGTTCTTCTCATTATTCAGATCTTCAGCATTCTCAGTTTCTTCTGTTTCAATATCACTTTCATATTCGTCATTCTTATTTCTTTCATAACCATGGTCTTTGACAGCATCAGTCTTACCACCATCGGTTCTGAGTGTAATGACAAGTTTGTGTTCAGGTGCTGAAGCCTCGTAAACATAGCAGAGTTCTTGTTCGGTTCTTGAAGCATCTTCAGAACTGATGGGTTCCTGTTCCTCTGCCGACATTTCTTCAGTATCGGTGGATCCCAAATGAGTAACCAAGACATCTTCAGAACTAAGAAAAACCTGTTCTGCTAGTGAAGTTTCTTCAGGCCTGACAGATTTTTGATGAGTTGTTGAGGCAGCTTCAGGAATAGAGAATTCCTCTTCTGATTTTGAGGTTTCTTCACTGACGGATTCCTGTTGAGGTGTTGGTGTATCTTCATGGCTGATATTTTCCGGTTCAGTTGTTGAGGCCCTTTCAGGGCTAACAGACGCCTGTTCAGTGGCTGAAACTCTTTCAGGGCTAACAGATTCCTCTTCAGTTGTTGACGTCATTTTAAGGCTAACAGACTCCTCTTCAGTTTTTGAGGCCCTTTCAGAGGTAGCAGATTCCTGTTCAGCTGTTGAGGTCCTTTCAGGGCTAACAGATTCCCATTCAACTGTTAAGCTTTCTTCAGCGCTAACAGGTTCCTGTTCCGTTGTTGAGGTTCCTTCCGGCCTAACAGATTCTTGTTCAGTCGAGGCCTTTTCAAGGCCAGCAGACTCCTGTTCAGTTGCGGAGGTCCTTCTAGGGCTAATAGATTCCTCTTCCACTGTTGACATCTGTTCAGGGCGAACAGATTCCTGTTCAGTGGTTCCTCCCAGCCTAAGAGATTCCTGAATAGTTGTTGAGCTCCTATCAGGGCTAACCGAGTCCTGTTCAAGTGTTGAATTATCTTCCTGCCTAACAGATTCCCGTTTAGCTGAGGTCCTTTCAGGGCTAACAGATTCCTGAATAGTTGTTGAGGTCCTTTCAGGGATAACAGATTCCTGAATAGTTGTTGAGGTCCTTTCAGGGCTAACAGATTCCTGAATAGTTGTTGAGGCCCTTTCAGGTCTAACAGAGTACTGAATAGCTGTTGAGGTCCTTTCAGGGATAACAGATTCTTGAGTAGTTGTTGAGGTCCTTTCAGGGATAACAGATTCCTGAATAGTTGTTGAGGTCCTTTCAGGGCTAAAAGATTCCTGAATAGTTGTTGAGGTCCTTTCAGGGCTAACAGAGTCCTGTTCAAGTGTTGAATTCTCTTCTGGCATAACAGATTCCTGTTTAGCTGAGGTCCTTACAGGGTTAACAGATACATGTTCAATTGCCGAGGCCATTTCAGACCTAACAGACTCTTGTTCAAGAGTTGAAGTTCTTTCAGGGTAGGCAGAATCCTGTTCAGTTGTCAGGCTTTCTTCAGGGCTAGCAGATTCCAGTTCAGTTATGGAATTCCCTTCCAGCCTAACATATTCCTGAAGAGCTGTTGAGATCCTTTTAGAGCTAACAGAATCCTGTTCAGTTGTGGTCCTATCAGGGCTAGCAGATTCTTCTTCAGCTATGGAGGTCCTTTCAGAGCTAACAGAATCCTGTTCAGTTGTGGTCCTATCAGGGCTAGCAGATTCTTCTTCAGCTATGGAGGTCCTTTGAGAGCTAACAGAATCCTCTTGCGCTTTTGAGATCTCTTCACAACTGACAGATTCTTGCTGAAAACTCGAGATACTTCCAGCACTGATGGGTTCCTGTTCAACTTCTGAGATCTTCTCAGGATTCGTGGATTTCTTTTCAATTTGGGGGATCTCTTTAAAGCTGATATATTGCTGTTCAGTTGCTGATGGGACTTGAGGACTGTTGGATTTCAGATCAGTTGAGTTTTCTTCATGGCTGACCAATTCTTGCTGATCAACAATGTTTTGCTGATTTGTTGAGGTTTCTTTGGTACAGACCAATTCTTTCTGACGTATTGGGGTCTCTTGACTGTATATTGGTTCTTGCTGTATCGTTGAGGCTTCTTCTGAGTTAATGAGTTCTCTCTGGTTTGTTGAAGTTTCTTTGGAACTGATGGATTCCTCGTGAGTTTTAGAGGTCTTTCTAGAACAGACAGATTGCTGTTCAGTTTCTGAGGTCTCTTCAGGACTGACAGATTGATGCTGAGGTATTGACGTTTCTTCAGGGTTGATGCACTCCAACTGGACTGTAGAGGTTTCGTCAGGGCTAATATTTTCCCATTCAATTGCTTGGGTCACTTCCCTGTGATCAGAATCTTCTTGAGATATCAAGGTGCCTTTATGATTGATGGATTTCTTCTGCGGGGTTGTCGAAGTCTCATCAAGGTTGATATATTGCTGATTGGTTGTTGAAGCTTTGTCAGGGCTGATGGACTCACTCTGAGTTTTTGAAATGTCTTCAATGGTAACAGACTGCCATTCACCTGTTGAAGTATCTGTGAGAATGGCAGAATCCTGCTGAGTTGTTGATGTCTCTTTTGGTCTGACACTTCCCTGGTCAGTTTTTGAAATCTCTTCAAGACTGATAGTTTCCTTTTCAGTTGTTGAAACTTCTTCGGGGCTGACAGACTGTGGTTTACTTGTTGAGTTACCTTTGAGAATGACAGATTCAAGCTCACCTGTTGGAGTTTTTTCACATTCTTCAAGAGTTACTGAGGCACCTACAGGGAGGGCAGATTTCTTCAGAGTTGCTGAAGTTGCTTCAGAGATAATAGATTCTTGCTGGATTCTCACTTCAGAGCTCACAGATTTCAGCTGGTTTATGAATGTCTCCTCAGGAATGACGGATTTCTGTTGTGTTGCTGATGTTTCTTTAGGGTTGTCTGAGTCCTGTTCAGTTACAGAATCCCCTTCAAGGCCGTATTCATGTTCGACTGTTGATATCTTCTCAAGGTTCACAGGCACATGTACAGTTGTTGAGATTTTTTCAGAACTGGCAGATTCCTTTTCTGTTGTCTCTTCAGGGCAAACTGAGTCCTGTTGTGGTTTTGAGGCCTCTACAGGGCTGATACACTCCTTTTGAGTTGAAGTATCAAGGCCGACAGAATCCTGCTGAGTTGGTGAGACATTTTCAGGTCTGACTGATTTCTGTACAGCTACTGAGTTTTCATCAGGATTGAGGAATTCTTGTTCAGGCATGTTGGTCTCTTCATGGTGAAGAAATTCTTCTTGAATTCTTGAAGTCTTTTCAGAACTGGTGGCTTCCTGATAAGTTATCAGAGTGTCTCCAGAACTGAAAGTTTCCTGTCCAGTTATTGAGGTCTTCTCAGGTCCAAAAGTCATTGAGGTTTGTTCATACTGGACAGATTCACGTTCTGTTTTTGAGATCTCTTTGGGCATGACAGGTTCCTGTTCTACAACTGAGATCTTACTGAGTTGAGCAGATTCGTGCTGAACATTTGGAGACCCCTCAGGTCTGAAATGTTTCTGTTCAGCTTTTGAGGTGATTTCCATGCAGGTGGATTCTTGTACGGTGATTGGGGTCTCTCCAGCCATGACAGATTTTGATGTATTTTCTGACAGCTCTTCAGAGTTACTGAATTCTCTTTGAGTTCTCGGGGTCCCTTCAAAGCTGACAGATTGGTGCTCAGCTGTTGAGATCTCTGCTAGGTTGAGGAATTCCTGTTCAGTTTCTGGGGCATTATCGAAGTTGGTTGATTTCTGTTCAGTTGCAGAAATCTTGTCAGTGCTGACACATTCTTGTTCAGTTATTGTCTTTTCAGCACTGCGAGACTCCTGTCCAGTTGTTGAGATCTGTTCAGAGTTGCCACGTTGCTGCTCAGATGCCAGAGGTTCGTACAGACTGCCATGATTCAATTTAGATGCTGGTGTTTCACTGAGGCAAACTGATTCTTGCTCTTCTGTAGATGCTTTGATGACATCCTGTCTTGTTGTTGGTGCACAAGAATTGACGAGTTTGTTCCCTACTGTTAATACAGTGAAAGATTTCACAGTATGGGGTTCAGCTATTGATGTCGCATGCGTATAGACAGTTTCCTGCTTTCTTGTTGAAGGTGTGTGAGGTTTGATCGTTTCCTGTTTGGTCTTGACTGTTTCCTCAGATTTGCTGCTACCAACAACATGGAGGAGAGGGTCAATGGCATTGCTGGGGTTTGGGTCATCTGTGGAGGGTAGCAAAGTCTGCATGCCAGCTTCTTGTGAGGAACCATTTTCATCTAATTTACAAGTAAAGTTTTCATTTGCATAATCGTTGTCAGCACCACCAACTCCAGTCCCTGGCTGTTTGTTTGAAGGCATTGCTCTGACGTGGACTTCACATTTCAAAGGAGATGTAGCTTTGCTTGCATCAAGTTTCACACTTTTGGGTCCATTCAGCTTGTTATCAGCTGTTTCCATCCTGTGTGTACTACCAACGTCCTGTTTATTACGTGAGTCCATCCTTTCACATTGTTCGTCATGTATTTTGTCATGTGTATTGAGCTGTTTATTTGTGTAATTATTACCCTGTCTCCCTGTTGAGTACATGCAGTCATTGCTTCTGTCACTGTTCACATGCACTTCATCCTGGTCAGCCAGCTGAGAATTACGACAAGTCCACGCGGAGTCCTTTGTCTCTACTTCTTCACTGCTTCTCTCACTGGTTCTTAAGTCAGCATTATTTGTTTTGTCCCCTGTTTTGCATTTATCTGTTGAAGCAGTTTTTCTGTCCATTTTCTTACTTTCCACCTCGTCTGTGATTATGAATGTTTTACACCACTGATCACCTGTTTTAACAATCTCTGTGTCATTGTTCTCTATATCACTTTCTTTGTTTCTGTCATCGCTTGCTTTATCTTTGGTATTTCTCACACATTGTTCAGTTCCCATGGGATTTTCTTCAACCTTCTTACAATCTTCAGTCTCTTTCTGTTTAACCTGAGGATCACAAATTTCCAGACACTCTTCTCTGTCCTTGCTGTTTCTTTTATGTTCATTATCTTTCTCGTTCGTTTCATCAACACATACTGTCGTCTCAGTAACTTTGGTTTGAAATACGTCGGTATTTTCCAAATTTTCAACATCAGCTTCTTTTTTCTTTTCACTTTCTAATCCAGGCACATTGGGTTTTTCATCACATTTTTCAACAGTCTGGATTTGATTTTGTGTGGGTGTGCCATCATCGTCTTTGTTTGTCACATCATGTTCATCAGCACCTCCAAATTGTTGGACTAATGCACTGATACCATACTTTTGGTTATCTTTTCCATCCTGAGTGTTCTTGTCCACGTTAGCTGAGGAAACCTCATCGTTGATTTCATTGCACGTGTCACTGAAGAATCCACTGTCATCTTTTGTATTGTCACGAGCATCTTTTCCAGACTGCTGACACTACGATCAGTATTACAACTGTCCTCTAGCGTTTCTTCATAAATCTCTCTTGGTTTCTCTGTGCATGCACCGTTCATCAGCTGAACGAGCTGTTGAACTGATGAACGGAGTTCTTCGTCATACTCAGCAGATGTTACAGATTGTCCGTGCATTTCAATTTCTTTGTTGTTTGTGTTGATCTTTTGGTTATTTCCGTCCACACGTTTCTGACAGGTATCATCCACAGGTTTGTTATCAGTTTTGGTCATCAAATCTGTCTTTTTGGAAAGTACCTGTGTTCTGTCTCTTGGTTCATGATTTTCAGTCGTGGAGAGATCCTCACCGAAGCTGATATTGTCAAGGCTTTTTGTGAAATGTCGTGATGTGCTTGGGCAGGCTTGCTCATTGAATCGGTCTGATGTGCTGCCTCCCTCTTCTTTGTTGGTTAAATTCATACTTTCCATTCTCTCATTGTCCACTTGTTCCAGACACACATTCTGATTTTCTTGTGATGGATTGATAGTACCTGTTTCTGTACACATCCACCTGTTTTCCTTCTCAGCACCACCGTCTGGTATGTTTAGTGGATGCTTCTTGATACTTGCGTTTTCTTCTGCAGCACCCACAGATTTCATTTCTTCTTCAGCAGTACAATTTGTAGACACTAAGAATTTTGTGTGTTCGATTTGTGGCTCAGCCTTTCTTGAAGCTTTATTCACCATCTCCACAGTTTTCCTGCCTTCTTCAGTGATGCTTCTTTGGGCTGCTTTCTGTTCTGTCACCATTTCAAATTCACGTGTCTTTGTTTCAGTAATACCGTCAGTCTCTGCTTTCTGCTCTACGTCTTCAGCTTGTTCCCCTCTAGCTGTACTGATCTCGTTCGTCATGTTTGTGGGTACAGATGTCTGATCAATCACTGACACCTCATGAAAGCTGCTGATATGGGAGCCTTGACTGCTGACAAGGGATACTTCTGTGCTGAGATGACTCATATATTTTCTGTTCTGAGCTAAAACTGATAGTGACACTAGTGTTTTTGCAGTTTCCATTTCTTCCAAATTATCATTTTCCTGATTTGTAACTGCGTTTGTTGTTTTCGTGTTTACTTTAGCAACACTCTTCCTTTTGGCTGCTGTTATCTTGGTATCTGTTTCTTGAGCAGCAATACTTCCCATTTCTGCGAGGATTTCTGTTTCTGGTCCTTCTATGTCTACCATTTTTGTCACTACAGCGTTTGAGCAGTCTCTCTCTGATTCAGCATGACTTTCTTTTTCTTGTGAACTGTCCACATGTTTAGTCTTTGGAAAGACATTTTCATCTGTATTTGTCTGGTCAGGTATGCACTCCATTCCTGTACAGGCCTGTTGTTTTTCTCCATCTTCAGCAGAACATACATCCACTTCATTCCTTGTCATCTTAGCTCGTTTTCCACCAACACGTGTATTTTCCTTTCCAGACTCTGCTCTTTGCTCTTCAACATTTGAATTTTGCACAGTCTGTTCTGAAACCATTTTTCTGTCAGGAGAATTTGCACCTTTTGCCTTTACACAGGCTGTTTCAAAATGTTCAATAGTATTTTCTATTTCTCTTGTATCTTCTTCTTTGTGTTCATTGACACAAGCCTCTGAAACAGGCACGATTGTCTCTGCTTGGTGTTCGGCAAAATCTGTATCAGATGCAAACACTTGGCCAGTATTAAACGTATCTTCTGCAGGATGAGTTTGGTCCAGATCTTGTCCAGTAACTTCTCTTTTCTCCGTTGCAGTCTCTGATCTTTCAGCTTGTGACTGAAAAACAGTAAGCACATTTTCTTCATCAGCCCCCTTCTGCGTTTTACTGAAATGTTTAGTTTTCTTTTTTGATTTGTAACTTCTTTCTGATACAACCTGCAACCTGTTATCTGTTTCCAGTGATTCAACAGTTTCTGAAGTACATACAATTTCCTCATTGTCATTACTATTGTGTGCTCCTTGAGATGGTGAAGATGCCCTCATGTCTGTCTGAAAGGGACTTCTTCCAGGCAAGTGTGTGATAGAAGTGTCTGTACGGTCTTCATTATTTCTGTCCATCTGCCTGTCAGCAGTCTCCTTCCCGGAGAGTAGTTCTGTATCTGCACCACAACCACCAGAAGTTATGTCCACGTTGTTCTTTGTGTTATTCGTTTCTGCATCTGTAGATACACGCTGACTGTCTTCAGAAAGTTGACAGAACACTGCAGTAACTACGTTTTCGCTTTCTTTTCCTGCTTCAGTTGCACAAGACTCAGCGGCACAAGACTCTGTTTCCATGTTATGTGAAACTTCAGGACGTAGGTGATCAGTCTGGGGAAGAACTGAGAGTTGATTTTTACTTTGTGGCTCAGAGTGTTGAGAAGACTGTGGTGAAGAAGCTTGATCAGCCATCTTCAGGACACAGGCATTATCCAGCAACGTTTCAGACTGTGACATGTCTTCCCGTGTTGCTGGAAAATTCTCTTTTGTGGTCAGTCTCTCCTTGTTCAGGTCTGTGACTTGGTCTGTGTCTGTTTTGTCACTGGTGATTATGCACTCTTCACGATCAGTATCCTGAGATGTACATGTCTCTTCAGCAGTACCGTCTGTTCCTTCTAAATTGGAAAATGTACAACCTGGGTCAGGTTCACTACTACACTTTCCAGCAATGTTTGTTCCTTCACATTTTTCCGATACTGAAAGACTGGTATGATCCTGCTCAGCATGAAAGCTTTCAGCAGTCATTGCTGAAGAAATCACTGTACTTGACGTGAAATGAGTGTCAACATTGACATTCAAAGAGGGTTCTGCTTGCTCCTGAACGTATTCGTCACTGAGATCTTCTTCAGCATATTCCTCTACAGCTGTTTCTGAAGAAGGTATGTCCGTATATACTGACATGGAACCAGATTCCGCATAAACATCCATACGGGACAACTTCCCTTCTTCCAGAATCTCTACACTTTCGATTTCTTCTACAAATTGCTCTTCAACAATCATCTCCATGTCAACATTGTCGTCCATTTCGATTCGCTCGTTGACCTCAACGTCCATAGAGCTGGATTCTGGCACTTGCACATTTAAGATATCTGGCACTGTCTCTGATTCCACGTGGTTCGAAACCTCAACTTCCACAGTTTCACAAATGTCGATGTTATCTGTGCTATCAGAATAATCAGGCTGACCATCTTCGGTCTCTATAAACACAATACTGGCACTGGAATAGACCTGCTGGGTTGTGGTATCATCATCATTCTGCTCGTTCGTCTCTTCAAGGTGAGACATGGTGTCGGTATGTACAGGTAGCACTGCGATATCGTCACACTGATAATGATCCTCTGTCTGTTCTATAGCATCAGAGCAGACAGGTTCCACTGTCATGTCAACACTTTGATGACAGTCTGTCTCTTCCAGGTGCATACGGGTGTCAGAATAATCAGATTCCATTGTGAAATTGCTGCTGTAACAATTACTCTCTGCAAGCTATGTTCTGATGTTTGAATAGACAGGTTTCATAATAGAATCACCATTCTTGTTATCTGGATTTCTGAGTCATGTAATAGTACTGAAGTGAACGGGTTCCATTGCAAAATTACTGCTACAACAGTAAGTCTCTGCAAGCTATATTCTGATATTTGAAGAGACAGATTTCACAGCCCTACAATGTGGATTTTTTTTAAAGTCGTATATTATAATACTCACACTGGATAGGACAGACTGCATTGTAAAATCACTACTGTACAGACTCTGTGAGCTATATTCTGATGTTGGAATAGATGGGTTTCAAAGTGAGATAACTATTTCTGCTCTCTGAATTTTTGAATCCTGTAATACTGATACAGAATGGACAGATTCCATTGCAAAGACACTGCCAGAAGACAAGACAACAGAACATATCCTACAGAGATGTTCATTCCTTGAAGAGGAGCGGCAGAAGGTGTGGCCGATGTCTATACCCCAGTGCAGTCCAAGCTCTATGGCAGGAACTGGAAAAGACGACGTCACTCATCATAGGATGCAACCTGGACCATGTGTGTAGCTGGTGAATGAGAAGAATAAGAAGAAAAAAGAAGAAGAAGACTGCTAAAGCATTAAATCTCAGAAAGTCTGATATTTGAATACACAGGTTTCACTGTAAGTTTTCTGGCTTTTTATATCACGTAACACTGATACCAGAGTAGGAAAAAGCACTTAAGTCTCTGCAAGTCTGTGATGTTTGAATTCACAGGTTTCAAAGTAAAGTATCCGGCTTTCTGAGTCGCGTAGAGAAAGCATAGTAGACGGGTTCGCACTGTGAAATTTACTGCTACAACACTTAAGTCTCTGCAAGTCTCTGATGTTTGAATACACAGGTTTCACAGTGAAGTATCTGGCTTTCTGAGTCACATAGAGAAACCATAGTAGACGGGTTTGCACTGTGAAATTACTGCTACAACACTTAAGTCTCTGCAAGTCTGTTTCACAGTAGAGTAACCATTTCTAGGCTATCTGGATTTTTGGAGTCGTGTAATACTGATACCAGCCTAGACATATTTCCTGGCGAAATTGCCACCACAACGCTCAAGTTTCTGCAAGTCTCTGATGCTTGAATACACAGGTTTCACTGTAAGGTATCAGGGTTTTCGAGTCCCATAGAGAAACCATGGTGGACTGGTTGCACACTGAAATCACTGCTACAACACTCAAGTCTCTAATGTCATCAATACACATGTTTTACAGTAAGGTATCTGGCTTTTTGAGTCGCGTAGTGATAACATAGTGGACCAATTGCATCCAAGTTATATTCTGATCTTAAAATACACAGGTTTTACAATAAGGTAACTGGCTTTTTGAGTCGCGTAGTGATAACATAATGGACCAGTTGTATCCAAGTTATATTCTGATCTTAAAATACACAGGTTTCACTGTAAGGCTTTTCGAGTGGCGTAGTGATATCACAATGGACCAGTTGTATCCAAGCTGTATTCTCATCCTAAAATACATAGGTTTCGCAGTATGCTAACCATTCCTTGAATCCCCAACAACGACTGCAAGTCAAGGGAATAGTAGCAGTAGTACTAGTAGTATGCATTCCTAACTATATCTGGATTTATGGGTCGTGCAGTAATATCGTAGTGGACAGGTTGTACTGTGTGCTTTGACCTTCCCGTTTCTGCATATTTTGGGGTGACGTCAAACAGGGTCTGGCTTCAGGGTGAGGGTCACCGTGCCCGCACAATAATAATAATAATCAGTGTTGAGATAACGTTGTTGGTCTGTGGCCGTGTAGGCTATACATGTTGATAGTTGTCGTCTTGATAGTACTGCATTCTTCCTCTCTCTTCTTCTTCTTCGTGTTTGCTGGCAATCGTCTGTGAGAAAGAAAAAAAGGTGCAACAAGTTTAGATTTATGTTTTGATTGAAGAAGTATAATAAGAAGAGAACACACATGTATGCGTATACATGCGCACGCACGCATAACACACACACACACACACGCAATCATACACATACACACTCACTCACACACACACACACACACACACGCAAGCACTCGCACACGGTACACACATGCATGCATGTACACACATACAAATGTACACACAGCACACGTGCGCTTGCCAACACATACATACAAACACAAATTATGCACATATACATGCAAACACGCACGCACGCACATACACGCATATTGCAAACGCGCTGATTTGCGCTTGTGCTGGTGCTCATGCACGTGCGTGCGTGCGTGTGTATGTGTGTGCGTGTGTGTGCAAACGTGCGAGTACACGTGTATCCGTGCGTGTGAGCGTGGGCGCGCGCGCACGCGTCTTCTTTTGTTGTGTGTGTGATTATAGTTACAACCGCAGCAAATATTACCACTATAATAAAGTATGCATTGGTATGTACCAATACCAAACATTATCACTATTACTAGCACTGCTGCGACTTCTATTTGCTGCTAACACTGTTATTAATATTGTAAGTATGAACGGATCCGAACGCTTTGTGTGTGTGTGTGTGTGTGTGTGTGTGTATGTGTACATGCGTGCACGCGCGCGTGTGTGTCCAGGTGTTAGTGTGTTACTGTGTGTGTGTGTGCACGCACACACGCTCACACAAC
>JAVDPJ010028847.1:0-13831 GCA_034780015.1 Urosalpinx cinerea
GGGGGGAGGGGGAATGTCCCCTATTTTTCAATTTAGGGGGCCCTTGGGCCCCTTTTTTTGAAATCCTAGAATCAACATTGTGATATCACTATGCAGGACTTCTAGGATTTTTTTTTTTTACTATATACAGTGTTTCAATAATAGTATTAATAATTTGGGCAGGCAACAATTTAGGGCATAACCAGGGTGATTTACTTACCCCATAGTAGCATACTATTAAAAAAAGAAAGAAAAGTTAAGGGCCAATTTTTCGTAGACATATATACTGAACAGAAGTCAGAATGTTTGTAATTTTAGACATGATTTCCATCAAATAAACCAAGTGTGCAAACAGTTAATTTCTTCTCAAGGAAATATCAAGTGAGAATGGAGATGTACTGTACAGGACTGTTTCTTTGACACGACTAAGAAAAATGGGTCCATAACTTTATTTTTTGAACAGTATATCATATGTGTGCTAGTCACATTCCTTGCTAATATCCTGTGTTGCACTGCTAACACCTTTGACCTCAGAGAGTAGTTTGGGTGACAGTGTGTGTGTGTAACATAGTTGGCTATTGTCTGACGTATTTTCCTGTTTGTCTGACATGTTTTGCTATTGTAAATGCCTATAGCTTTTTGTTTCATGAGATTTGGCATTCTAAATGTTCTGTATTATTATTATTATTATTATTATTACTACTACTACTACTACTATTATTACAGGTGGATAGCATATAATAATAATAATAATAATAATAGCAACAACATTATTTCAGGTGGATAGCATACTATCATTATACAACAACAACAATAACATTATTATTACAGGTAGATAGCATACTATTATTATTATTACTATCATTACTACTACAGGTGGACGGCATCCTCTTCTTCCAAAAAAAGAGCACCTACTTACCTGGCACATCCCCCAGCATCCTGTGGCTGCCACCTGAAAACATCGAATGCGTGCTGGGCTGGAGCCCTCCCGACCACGTGATCCCAGCCAAGAAGAGGGGGGGGAGCGAAGTGGCAGCGGCAGCGGCAGCTTCAGGGGACGCTGAAGAAGCCTCCTGAAAATCGGGATCCCGCTGAAAAGACTTTCCGCTCCTTCCCTGTTCCCTCGTGAAGTGTTATCGTTGAAGACATAGCACATTTTATGTTGTGTGGTGTTTTCTTCGTGGTATGAGCTTGGATTGTGTGCGTGTGTGTGTGTGTGTGTGTGTGAGGGAGTCTGTGGGGGATTCCTTGGGAGAGTGAGTGAGTGAGTGAGGAGAAAGAGTGCGTTTGACAGGTAGAAAGCGTTGTCATTGGTGTCAAAGTGACTTGAATGTAAAAAAGTGGTCATTGTCTTTGTTGAAAGAAGGAAGAAAAAGGTGTTTTGGTTTTTGTGTTATTTTTATTTTAATTTTTTTTTTTTTTACAAAAGAGGTGGGAAAAAGTAAGTCACTAGGAAAGACAGAAGTTACGTTACCTTCAGTGAAGAGAGATTGTTTCTGGATTCTGTCACATAAATGAAAATAATAGCTTGCAAGGTATCCAATGCCTAGTTACCTAATTGCTGGCTTTCAGCCCCCTCCTGAGGCTTTTCTCAGGCAAAACAGTGATGGTTGCTCATGCCTGGAAGGCTGGACTTTCCTTCTGCCTCAGACTCCTTGTTGCTTTGTAGTTGCTGGGAATATCAAACTTGTTCAGCGCTGGAGCCCAGTCTGCTCTGTAGTTGCTGGGAATATCAAACTTGTTCAGTGCTGGAGCCCAGTCTGCTCTGTAGTTGCTGGGAATATCAAATTGTTCAGTGCTGGAGCCGTCTGCTCTGTAGTTGCTGGGAATATCAAATTGTTCAGTGGTGGAGCCCAGTCTGCTCTGTAGTTGCTGGGAATATCAAATTGTTCAGTGCTGGAGCCCAGTCTGCTCTGTAGTTGCTGGGAATATCAAATTGTTCAGTGCTCCGATTCTCCCTCTGGAGGTTTTATGTTCAATGCTTTCCTTGACTCGAGGCAGGTGTGAGCTTTTAAACTATCTACGTACTGCATGTGTATTACTTTTCAGCTGGGTGATCTGCCGTGTCACTCAGTGGGTGTGGACGTTAAACTACAGAGCAGCACCTTCCAAGAAAAGAGAAGGCTGTTTCACTACTCAGAACTATTTATAGCTCTTCACAGAAGAACGCTCAGCCAGCAACGCCTTCACATTGATCATTGATCTTACCATCTAAGTACAGCCATGGTCATTGGGTGTGCGTGCCGCGTTTGTGCGTGGTTTTTCACTTGATCATCCTATTGCTAATATTGTGGCCGATTTAAACGACCTTCAGTGTCCTTGGGCTTTACAGGGGTGGGGTGGGCCGCAGGGTTTTCTTTGTTGTTGCTGTTTGTTGTTGCTGTTTGCGATGTGTGTAGGTTTCACTTTGTCATTAGTCTTGCGTCAGAACCTTGTTCCAAGAGTCTGAATTCTTGTTCTTCCATGCAGTGCTCGTCTTTGTCATGCTGAAGACTTCAGCACTTCTGGTGCATGCTGGGCATGTTTATGTTTGTGCAACCCACCGACGTTGGACACACATTTATTTACAGGGATCTTTAATGTGCATAGTTGTCCCTCTGCTTGTTTGGTACAGTGGTGCTCTCCATTTGCACAGCAGCTGACATCCAGCATCCAGGCATGTAAAATACCACCTTTCTTTTTGCAGGCAGGTTGCTGGTCTCATCGGCCCCTGTTCATGAAACTTTCTCCTCAGGTTTTAGAACAAAGCACTGGACAATAGAAAGTAGATGCACAGTGCGTGTTGCCTCTTTTAATATATATATATATATGACCCATTTTATTCCGGAAGACTTTGCAATGAAATCATTGTGACTCGAGCAGTCTTCACATTTCTTTTCCATTATAGCGTTTTCTGTTTATTGTTCTTTCACATTTTTTATGTGAAAAAGTTGGGGTTTTTTTGGTTTTGTTTTGAGGTTTTGACCTTTCCTTGTACATGAAAATTTAGTCATTTTGTATAGATTTTCATAGGAGGGGTATCCTCCCAGAAGCCAGAATACATTTTTTTTTTTTTTTTTTTGGCAAAAAATTGCAAGTCCGATTTTATAAAGGGTATCCTCCCAAAAGCCAGAATATGATTACAATAGGATGAAAAAAAAGTTGTGCAAAGAAAGTCTGCTCAGGCTTGATGTAAATTCTGTGCTGGGATTGAGAGCCAAGTGGTTTGAGTGATCTCCTGCAAACCGAGAAATGGGTTCAGTGCTGGATCATATTCATGATGAAGTAACTAATAAGTAAAGAAAGAAAAGAAAATATGAAGTAAATTCTGTAGCAGAAAAAAAATCTGATTTGGTATCATTCACCTCGTGGCCTGTGAAATTAAAGACCCCTCCTGTTTCTGGAACCACAGGAGCTGTCAAGCTAGCTGTCATGTAGGTAGGGGTTTCTTTTTTCTTCTCTGTTTTTTTCTTCTCTGTTTTTTTCTTTCAATCTTTCTTTCCTATTTCTGCCTCCAGTGACTACTCCCCTGCTTTTTATTTTCCCCCGGTTTTCTTTAAAGCTTGAAGTTGGAATATGGCTGCCTTTACGGCAGGGTATGGAGAAAATGGCTACACACACACACAAATCTGCCTCCAAGGTTAGGTAGGTAGGTTCGTTATGGATTTATGTGCTTCGACTGAGGGCTCTGGCAGGAGTTGAAGGCCTGTGAAGGAAGAGGACGACTCTTCGTCTTACCATTCACTGTATAGTCTCTTGTTGTGTCAGTTTCGACATGGAAAGTGTCATAGAATTTATAAGCGATGTTCATTTTGAATGAACTGTTGTTGTTGTTGTTATCGATATTGTATTCTGTGCTTTTTGCAGGTTTCTTTGCGCTAATTGCATTAGCTTTTACTGGCCCATGGCGTCATTCTTTTGTGTTCTGTTTTCGTTTATTGAACAAGTGAAATGAAAATAAAGAATGTGCTTTGGCATCATGTTTCTGCCAAAGAAAGGGTATGTTTTCATGGAAATGATTTCTTTTTGGCTTTGGTAGTGTGATCTCTTGCTTCTTTTACAGAGCTGCCAACTGCATGGGAAGGTCCTTAATTTACAGTTTATTTTACTACAAGAAGCCTTAGGTTTGTCCGAAATGAACTTGGAAATGGATAATTCAAGCATTGTTTTAATGGCACCCAGCCGTGTACACGTCGTGAAGCAGTTGACACCATGTTGCTGAACCAAAAAGCAACTGCAGCCATTTTACGTTGTGCATATTTTGTCCGCCGTCCACCAGAAGTCATGCAGATATAGATCTTTTTGAGTGGTGTGGAAGTGGGTTAAAACTTGAAAAACAATATAATTGAATAGGATTTTCAGATTGACTAGGAACTGTCTTCAAAGAAGGTCCCAAGTCTATTTCATGCAAATCTCTGGGAAAATCCATGCATCACCGGTTTAAAAATGAGCAAGTTCTGGGCATGATGCAAAGTTGGCCTGGATGATTTGTTTGCTGTATTGCTAAAAGTTTTCACAAATTTACTGAAATGAACGATATGACTGATACTGCTTAATTAAAGGGAGTTGGCATCTCTGTTGTTCCGACATGTACTTATTGCTCTAATTCATTCACATATATGTAGAATGTTTATTTCATTCACCACACTCAATATTCACAAACACATGCTTCTTTCAACATCTTTTACTATCACATGTACTTTTTAACCTGAAACATAATGAAACATATCACGGATAGGTCTTTGTAAAAAAAATGTTAATTAAATAACTAAATCTAAGTTGAAATGTAGGATTAGTCGTGTGATCAGTGTAATATTGACCAAGTCTGTCTGCTAATCAAATAAAGAAATGAGAGGTCTATGTCAATATATATATATATTTGTTTTCACACCATAATCTGTTAACAGTCAACGGTAACAGGAGGCACACAAACACGCACACTTTTGCTGAACAGTCCCTAACTTCATTCTTTATCCTGAAGGAGAGGAGTCCCGCTCATTCACTCGGCCTAGCTATGTTTTATACAAAATGTTGGGGCAAGGTCTAATATTAATTTTCTTTAAATCCCCGAAACACCCTCTAATGCCTTTTTCACAAGCTGCCATAGGACTACTGGACTTAAAAATTAGATTTCTTTTTTTCAAATAGAATTAAATGTGGGCATTTTAAAATTTTGAACATCCTCAGTTTTTTTCTGACCTAAGGAACAAGCAAAATATATTTTCCCAAGCTGCTAGCATACCTATTCAATCCCTTTTTGGAGTCAGGGAAGACTTTAGTCTCCCCACTTTTTGATTTTTTAAACTTTCTTGCTTTACCCTAACCAGAAATCAGAAAAGAGGGAGGGGCATTAATGGGGTGGGGAGATATGATCTCCCACTTGTCTAAAATATTCCATTCATCCATACAATAATGAATAAAAAGTTTCACTGATGCAAATGTGCTCTTACACATATTATAAATATTACCAAAAACAATTTTTTTTATATCTTTTTTTTCTTTGCAAAGTTCATTTCCGTTTTCTTCAATTTAAAAAAAAAAGTATATTATTAGTTGGTTAGCGTGTAAAAAAAAAAGTATCATCCACCCGTGTGTGGTATAAAATTTCACATTGTCACCTATGTGCAGTGTGCTATTATAATTGGGTTATTTTTTTCGAAAAATTGAGATAAAAATAAAAAAAAGACTTCCAAACATCAGTGCAGTCTTTTAAAATTAATTCAGATATGAGGTACACTGTCACTTGTGATGAAAATAATGAACAACAAAAAAAAAGGGGTCAACCTATATGTAGAGAATCTGTCGTAAATCCACCTAATAGCTGTACACATTCATACTCAAGAGGGTTGTCCAAAAAAGAGCGAGAACATGTATCATTTATAAATGTCGAGAATGTATTAAAATTGTAAGAAAAGTAACTGTCACAGGCTTGTGAACTCTGCACACAAAGTAGAGGAAAATCAGTTTTTCGGCACATTTTGCAGGTAGTGCTGACATGAAAAGCTTGTTTACTCCCAGAAATTCAGCTTTACGAGTCCAGATTGGAGTTTTAAAGTCTCACAAGAAGTAACTTTTTTTTCTCTGGAATTTGTTCTTTTGTTCAACTCTACATATATACCTGAAGTGTATCTTTCAGTTTCATAAACTATGCCTTTCAAATCTGTTGAGCTCTTTTACATATCTTGCCACTAAGCATAGAGGGTGATGATGTGTGTATCGGAGATAATCTGCCACTCCCTGATTATTCTCCAGATTAGGAACAGTCTGATCTGTTCCTCTTTTAACTCATGTTCCCTTAGTTAAAAGAACCTCTTCTTGACAGATGAAGTGGAAATGGCAAAGCTGGTTCAAAATAGTTTTATATATCTATATATATACCAACTATAGTGCCTTGCAACAGGCATTTCTGACTTTCCAAAAAAAGCAAATTTGTTATTTGTGAAAAGGGATGTTATTTCAAAGGACAACAGAAACGTACCAATAATATTGATAGCAATAGCTATAAGCACTCCTGAGTCACAGTAAGGATGTTCATTAAACGTAATTTTAGGGGGGAAAATCCTTTTATTTTTTGGTTTACATTCCTATGCATTCTCGCTATTTCTTGGTGACCCCTATACATTTTATGAACAGAAACGTTACGATGAACTTTATTGGGTTTTACACATCTGAGCCATTTGCAATCTCCTTTATCCCCGCTACATCACACATATACATAACACACATCATCCAAACTGTTCCCTTTCACAAGATTACTATCAATTAGTTTGTTAAATCTTAGAATGATTGGGTGGAGAGCGGGGGTTATTAATAAGTGGCAGCATTTTTTTTTTTCAATGTTAGCATAACACTGTGAAGCAAGAGATGGTAATGGAGATTCATTGCGATGTCTAATTTGTGTGCGTGTGCTTATATGTATACAAAACAATGTTACCACACCATGCACAGTTTTATGCATTCCCACTCATCTATACTCACCTCTCCACAGACAGAAAAACAACAACATAACAGAAATCCCACACAAGTATAACCAAAAGGGGAAGGAGTCCGACCTGAACACCACACGTCTGATAAAGGTGTTTCTTAGTGGAATCATACTAAATCTAGAGTATAAATTCAATTTTACAACAGACAAAAAAATGTTGAGGGTATGCATCTACTTCCTACAACATCTTGGCAATTCAAAGTTATTAATATATCATTTTGTGATCTGCCAGCCACATCAAGAACAGGAGGTGTCTTTTAACCAGAACATCGCGGGAAACGTGAATGGAGAGTAGTATCTCCTGTACTTTTAGCAAGACGTGTAACATGACAAATTCCAGTTTTTATCCTTCCACACCCTAAACATCTCACCACTGTTTTACTTGGGTTTTGCCTTCACACTTATCACAACTCTTGGTTTTTCACCTTCCATTCAGGAAGAACTGAAATGCACAAACTCAAATGGAAAAAAATTATATATATATATATATAATTATATATATATATATCGGGTACCGGAGTTTCATGGTAGCAGTTCCACACCATGGTGCTAGCAAAGTGTTGGAGGGAAAAAAATCAGATCACATTACACTTCATGATTGAGCAGGTAATAAGACAGATTGTCAGCACAACACATGCACAAGATTCTCCTCTCTCCAGCAGAAACACAGCTGTCAGTAACTAGGGGGTAAAACACATAATCTTGCTGGCTTCACGAAGAGACTTGGCTCTGAAAGCGGCAAGTCAGCGCTTGAAGTCCTCGTACTGGAGCAAGTCGACTCTTCAGGAGGGCACGTCTACTCTTTAGAATACATAGAGCAAAATCAACGAGCTTTTTTGTCTGATTCATTTGTTCTGTCAAGTTCAACCCATGATGTTGGAGAAATATTGGACTTGGAACAATATCCCAGCTGCATTTCAGTGAGGTAATTGCCTGGAATTGTGCAGACATTTTACACACACACACCAGCGGATAGTCACTCACTGGTTTTAGGATCCTTAGAAAAAAGGTTCCTCATGTGATAAAAATTTCATCACTTTTTTTCTTCTTTTTTTTTAACTTAAATCAAAGTGTCAGTCAAGGTGCCTTGATAAACACGCCCGCTGTTTCACACAATATAAAGTCAGCAGAAAAGCTAAATTTTCCAACATTAATGATCCAAATGAGATTAGGGATAAATTTCCTTGTGAAGCTACCATTTTTGGATTCTTCTGTTTATGAGTAAAGGCCAGTCTGTTCCTTTTAAGAAGTCATACATGAATAGTCAGTCCGACAAGCTGTGGAACATGATCACTGAAAAAACGTCCGCTCCAAGTTTTCTCTCGGCATCAACATTTAGCCAACTTTTGTCATCACCATTATAGGAAACAGAGGCAAGATGCACAATGCGGCTACATATTACCAACAACAGCAGGAGTGCAAGTTGCCAATATTGTTTGCTACCAACAATTCATATAGAAATTAGTCATTTGCTAACTTCCACATTGCAATAGCGATGTCTTTGTTCACACATTAATTACTTTCACTTGTTCCAATTATTAGTGATGAAAAAGCTGCGTCTTCAGTAAGACATTTTCTGACACTGGCCGGTATTTGTAGTTTGACTAAAACAAAAACAAGACTGAAACCAACCCCACCCCACCCAAAACCAATAATTCAGTATCACCGGTTTTGTATACTAAACACCCCCCCCTCTTACCCACCACCAAAACAAAACAAAAAGTGAAAGAAAGAAAAGAAACAAATTGGCAGTGTGCATCAATTTTTCAGAACTTAATTTGTTTTTCTCTTTTTTTTCTGGGCATGTTTTAAATAAATCAAACTTGTGCTTGCTGACTGGCTGGCTGAAACAACAGTTATCCAAGACTTTTCTTTCACAAGCAGCTCCAAAGTTGTAGACCATAACGAAAGCCAACAGCTGTCTTCAGCAGTAAATCCCAGTGAGGTTTTCTCCAACAAAAAGTGCGTGTGCATCCACCAATAATCACTGGCTATGTGCTGTAATTAATATAACTGACAAACTTTTACGTCACGAACCTAGACCATCCACTGTCTGACCTTGGTGATCGTGTAGGTTTCCCCCCATGCCCAGTTTTCTAGATTGCTCATCTACATGTACCGATCTCAAAGATCCTAGATTGCTCACCTACATATACCGACCTCAAAGATCCTAGATTGCTCACCTACATGTACCGATCTCAAAGATCCTAGATTGCTCACCTACATGTACTGACCTCAAAGATCCTAGATTGCTCACCTACATGTACCGACCTCAAAGATCCTAGATTGCTCATCTACATGTACCTACCTCAAAGATCCTAGATTGCTCACCTACATGTACCGACCTCAAAGATCCTAGATTGCTCACCTACATGTACTGACCTCAAAGATCCTAGATTGCTCACCTACATGTACTGACCTCAAAGATCCTAGATTGCTCATCTACATGTACCTACCTCAAAGATCCTAGATTGCTCATCTACATGTACCTACCTCAAAGATCCTAGATTGCTCATCTACATGTACCTCAAAGATCCTAGATTGCTCATATACCTCAAAGATCCTAGATTGCTCACCTACATGTACCTACCTCAAACATCCTAAGTTTGCCGTGAAAAATAATAGCTCAACACACCCTAGAAACTATTTTGGTTCACAAATCATTGTGGAGCTCTTCAGTGGCAGGAATAAAACAAACAATCAAACGAGCAAACAACAAAGCCCCCACCCCCACCCCCACCCCCACCCCTGATTTATTAACTGAACGGCCTTTCCCCACTTTCCTGGTCACTCTCTTCTCCAAAATGAATGAAACAGTCACTGTGCTATATCAAAAAGTGAAAAACTGACTGGCATTTCTGACGGGAACTCTGGCATTTCTGACGGATGGTTAAAACTGGCACTCACTCGTCCTGTGACCAGTCTGCAGGTACTGTAATGGATGCTTCGGCTGTCAGGGATCTCCATGACTCTCCGTCATACGTGGCAGGTTTGTGTCCTGTCCACTCAGTAAGAATGTCCGTCTGCCGCTCAGTGAAGTTGTTGAAAAGTACGAGGCAAAAAAAGTTACCTTTTAGTTTCAGGGTTAACTCTTTATCAAGTATGGAAACCACTTGATGCACACCTGTAGCCTTGGAGAGCGGCTGCTGAATGAAACCCATTGACATGAAGACCGTGGTGTGGGGGTCCTCCTGGCAGAAGAAAACCACCCGGAGTCACAGTCGTGTAGATTATTGCCCAGCCGACCGCTGAGGCCACACGTGTCGCCCAGGAAGTCTGTCTGATGTCAAGTCGGTTGGTCACACAGCTTGTTTGATCAACATGTCTGTACCTGCACTTCTTACACAGCTCGTCTGATAAACACACCCATACCTGTAATTGTTACACAGCTCGTCTGATAAACACACCCATACCTGTAATTGTTACACAGCTTGTTTGATAAACCCATCTCCAACTGTTACACAGCTTGTTTGATAAACCCATCTCCAACTGTTACACAGCTTGTTTGATAAACCCATCTCCAACTGTAACTGTTACACAGCTTGTTTGATAAACATGTCTGTACCTGCAGTTCTCAAACAGCTTAGTTATTTGATAAACACATCCACACCTGAAGTTGTTTCATCATCATTCTGTGAACTGTCCAAGCACTATGCCTCTCCCCTGTGTACTAAACCGCTACATTTCCCAAGTGCCCAGCCACAAAACTGGCAGAGATTTTTTCCTGTAGTGGTTGGTTGGCTGTTGAGAATTCCCATACACCAGTCTTGGGATGCACATGAGCGGGGCAAATGTTGTACTGCTGAGAGTGATGAAGAGTCCACTCACAACAATGGGATCAGTCCAAAATATCTGCTTGACCAACCATTGCAACAATAATACCACCAGTACTGTCTTCAACAAAGTTGCTCCAAGTTTCACACCTTGTTCAGTTTTATTCTTGGTTAGCTTTAAAAGAAATATTCCGCCATTTTTGTTTAGGCACGCACAGATACATGCATTCAATATTTCTATGCACATGTTAGTATCTGGCCACTTAACACTTCCACCATAGTGGAACACTTTCTCAACAGTGAAACCACAATGACATCGCTCCTAAATCAACTGGTCTTCAACTTCACGCACACAGAGAATCTAAATCTCTCTTTGCAGAGCAGTTTAGCCGGTTGTTTTACCAAGTCTTCCTCAGTGTCTGTGCCAAATGGGAGTCAGGCTGCAGGATATTGCTATAACACACTGAATGCCTCTGAGGTTGCAAGCTGACGGCTCTTTTATAGGTAACATACCGTAAGTGTTGGTGCTCTCCAAACCAAATGGTGGTGGAGTCAGTGAACACACACACACACACAGACACTGACAGTGGAAGGGGGCTGCCTTACAGCTTGATTGCAGTCTCAGTTCTGTTTGCCGAGTTTCTCTTTCTGGAGAATACAGACGTTGATGCGCTATCCAAGGTGACTGAAAGTGATTATCGCAGACTATACAGTGTACTGCTTCCGCACATCATGGGCATATGGATTTTGTGCACTGGGTCCAGCCTGTCTCAAAGCTGAACAAACGCCACCTATAGTTTGTATAGTGCCCTGATAACCCAAGAGTGCACTCCCATTTATCATCTCGATTGTTGTCACTGAAAAGGTGACTAACCGATATATTGTGTCGATCGTTGTCACTGAAAAGGTGACTATATTGGCGTTTTTTCATCACTCAGTTCCACCACTGGTTGTGTGCACATTGCTTTAGAAAGGGATGGGGGCAGTGAAGAGTGTTTTCTCATTTCAGCCTCTCTTTCTTCAAGCCAGCGACTCTGCTGCTCAGTGATGACAGACATCTCAGAGGACACTTTTCATACAGTTGCCTCCATTGTCCAAATGGTGTGCTTTTCACTGGAGTCAAATCCAGTACCAGTTTCGTATCAGTACCAGTTTCATACTCCTGTTTGGACATTTGTCTGAAACTGCGGGGGCGAAACCAGCATGCGTGAATCAAGTCGACATTCTTCATGGAGCTCAACATTGACGTCTGTTAACGGACCCATTATGAGATCAGTCTGTGACAACACATAGCCATGTGCATCAAGAAAACATGACACTGGTATTCTCTGACAACAAACATTTGAAAAGTTCACCGCATGATTATCATTATCATGTCAGGGGATCCGTACTTCGTTTCTGTACATCATAACCACATAGACACCAATTCTCCAACAGGGCGACAAATCCTGTCGCAAATCATGTACATTTCACAACTTGTAATCATTTTTGTTTACAGCACATATTCACAGGAACAAAGTGTTGAACTAAATCTGTACAGAACATTCTAGCTGTCGCGTTAACTATTGTTGAGGAGTCCACCACAGGTGTGGCAGAAGATGCAGCTGATGGCAATGAGATAGGGGTCAACACGGCTGTCTTACAAACGGCTCAACTACGCCGAAACAACGCACAGGATGTACACGCACCCTACCCCCTCTTTGACCCCTGACCCTGTCACAACGACGGCCAATCACAATCCCCCACCATCATCCACACACATGGACGTATCACAAATCTTCATCACTAACACAGGGGGAGGGGGGAGGGGGCGGGGGGGGGTAGAGAAACTGGCTAAACCACCATCTGGGGGTTCACACACTAAACGCGGACTACATCAAATCACATCATTATCACATCTTGTCCGCCAGATTTGTTTCAGATTTCCAAGAGAGGCAGAGAGCCCCTGTCAGCGCGGCCTGGCAGCCTGTTCAGGATGTGGTGGGGGCGTTCTCCGGGCTGGGGGTCTTGGCCGTCAGGCTGCTGCTGCTCTCCTTGGGGGTCTCCTCCAGCTCCTTCCACCGCTGGTAGTTGCTCTGGAGGTGGTTCATCAGGTCTGGGATGTCGCAGTAGTCTGAAACACAGTCGGAGACAGATTTTCCACTGAGGTGAAGCTAGGAGACAGATTTGTCACTGAGGTAAGGCTAGGAGACAGATTTTTCACTGAGGTAAGGTTAGGAGACAGATATTTCACTGAGGTAAAGCTAGGAGACAAATCTTTCACAGAGGTAAAGCTAGGAGACAGATTTTTCACTGACGTAAAGCTAGGAGACAGATTTTTCACTGACGTAAAGCTAGGAGACAGATTTTTCACAGAGGTAAGGCTAGGAGACAGATTTTCCAAACAATAAACAAGAGAAGTAACTTACAGTAGGGCATGGTATGGTAATACCATATATATATATACACACTTTATTGTCATGGCAGACTTTATCTGCATTGTTTATTTGATTGCCTTTCAGGGTGGATTTTCCACAAATATTTGCCAGGGACAATTAACTCTCGTATTGCCATGGGTTCTTTTACATGTACTGGATGCATGTTGCACACAGGACCTCAGCTTATCATCTCATCGAAAGACTAGCACCCAGACCACACCACCTCTGGTCTAGTGGATGGGGGAAAAGTCTAGGCCTCAAACAGGATTCAAACCCATGACCTCTCAATTTCTAGCTGTGTGCATTACTGCTAGACCACCATCATATATATGCCACCACTTTCAGGGAATGGAGTCAGCACAAATGTTAACTCTGGGGAAAAATCCCCCTAGACAGATTGGAACTCGCGTTGTCAGATCACAAATCCTACGCTGTACTGACTTGAGCTGTCTGCAAGAATATTATTATTTATTTTGAAAACTTTCACTCCAATAGGCCACTCACAGTCCCAAGTATCGAACATGTCATTGATGAAGACATCGATCAAGGAAGTCTGTGACTTGGGGATGTATAATTTTGTACTTACACTTCACAACAATACAATGGCCGAGTGGTTAACAACAGCGCCATGGCCGAGTGGTTAAGGCGACTGACTTCTAATCCTGATGGTCCTGAAGTCGTGGGTTCGAATCCCGGCA
>JAVDPJ010029956.1:0-13817 GCA_034780015.1 Urosalpinx cinerea
GAGGTTAAATTATTCCTTTTGTGAAGTATAATAATAAAAAAAAAAAAATAAGAAAAAGAAAAAAAAGGAAAATTAAAAAAACAACAACCCAAGGTAATAAATGAAACCATGGTGTTCCATGAAATATTCTGTACAAGGAATCCCCACACTCATAGATAAGCATTTTATTGTCACGGCAGTTTTATTCTGTACAAGGAATCCCCACACTCATAGATAAGCATTTTATTGTCACGGCAGTTTTTCTCTACGTGAAATTCGGGCTGTTCTTCCCGGGGATAGCTCGTGGCCAGCGCCACCTCCACCCCCCCATTTTTTTCCTGTCTGCAATCTGTATTTGCCTATCAGGTTGAATTTTCCACAGAATTCTGCCAGGACAACTCTTGTTGCTGTGGCCTCTTTTAAGTGCGCTGAATGCGTGATGCACACGGGACACCTCAGTTTATCGTCTTATTCGAAAGACTAGCACCTAGGCCACACCACCTCTAGTCTAGTGGATGGAGGGGGAAAGTCTAGGCTCCGACTGGTGATCAAATCCACGACCTTTTTATCTCTAGCTGGGCACAGTACCACCAGACAACCATGTAAATTTTTGGGTGATTAAATTCCAGAGTCTGGAAAGATTCCGATAGTGGGTTGATGACTGTGAGAATGAACGTACGACCACTGTGAGCTAATAACTCCGGACTGATTTACGTGAGAAGACAACAAAGGGAAAGGTAATTTTATATTTTTAAAAATCTTGTCTGATTTAAAGGGAATGACGACTTGACTGATGACCTCCGCCGGTCGATGTCGATGTCGACCATGGAAGACGCGCCCTCTATTGGTTGACGTGGTACTGTCACGGCTGGTACAGCGTCGTCTGTGGCTGAACAGTCCGATTTGGGAGTGACATTCTCTTCCGCATCTGGTGCAGGTGTGGGTGGTCGCTGGGTTTGCCTTTCAGGCATGTACCTTTTGTCTGGCTCTCTTTTCCTCGGGTAAGGTCTGGATTTGCTCCTCTCCTGCCTTGAGCCTGTCTCTGGAGCATACAGCACCATCTGCTTCGGTCGACTGCTATGTCCTCCCAGGTCTCTGTGGTGATGTCCAGAGTTTTCAGTCCGCGCTTGCAGATATCTTTTGTAGCACAACTGGGGACGGCCGACAGATCTCTGGACTGAGGCAAGCTCGCCTTCTAAGATGTCCTTTGGTATGCACCCATCTTCCATCCGGCACACATGGCCGAGCCAGCGCAGCCTTCGTTGTCTGAGCAGCGTATACATGGTGGGGAGGCCAGCACGTTCAAGGACCTGGGCATTGGGCACTTAGTCGCTCCATGTGGTGCCAAGGATGTGGCGAAGGCAGTGCAGATGAAAGCTGTTCAACTTCCGCTCATGCTTGGCATGTGTTGTCCATGATTCACTGCCATACAAGAGTGTACTGATGATGCATGCTTGGTACACTGCCATCTTGATTGCCACTGTCAGCTTGGGGTTCTCCCACACACGAGTCGTGAGATGGCCTAGCATTGTTGCAGCCTTCCCGATGCGCTGGTTGATTTCAACATCGAGGGACAGGTTGTCACTGATGGTGGAACCAAGGTAGGTGAACTGGTGGACAATATCCAGTTGGTAGTTGTCAATAGTGATGACTGGTGGGATGTCTATGACTTGACCCAGCACATTGGTCTTTTTCAGGCTAATGGTGAGCCCGAAGTCTTTGCAGGCTTGGGAAAACCTGTCCATAAGACACTGGTGTTGTTCAGTGTGTGACGTGACTGCAGCGTCGTCAGCGAAGTGCTTGTCTCTGATAAGGGTCTCGCGCACCTTTGTCTTTGCTCTCAGTCTGGCGAGGTTGAACAGTCGTCCATCCACTCTGGTGTGTAAGTACACTCCTTCGGTAGAGGTCCCAAAGGCATGCTTCAGCAGCAGAGAGAAGAAGATGCCAAAGAGGGTGAGCGCCAGGACACAGCCTTATTTTACACCGCTCTTGATGTCAAATGGCTCAGATATAGTGCCCTCATACTGGATAGTTACCTTCATATCATCGTGGAAGGATCTGATCATACTGTGTAGTTTTGAGGGGCATTCAATTTTTAGAAGGATGTTGAAGAGGCCTTCCCTGCTGACCAAGTCGAACGCTTTGGTGAGGTCGATGAAGGCAACGTAGAGGGGCTTCTGCTGCTCTCTGCACTTCTCCTGTAGTTGGCGGAGGGAGAAGATCATGTCCACTGCTGAACATTCCGCCACTAGCAGGTCTGCACATAAGATGACCTTGTGATATTGTAAAAAAAATATCCACACGCATTTCACCAGACGCTGTCGGGATTCGAACTCAAGGCTTCAAGATCATCAGGAGTAGAAGTCCGTTGCCATCTCCACTTGGCTATCGCGCTCGTCAAAGATTTAGGTCTGTCATATATGATTGACATGGGTCACTTAAGGACAGAGATAAGCCAAATATGCACCAATGTTTCGGGACACTGTTGTGAAAGCTACTGTACATTAGTGGCTTGGTGGTCTGGTGGTAGTAAGTCACACGCATTTAGCTCTTGTAATCGAAACCACGGCCATAAGAGTGTTGTCCCTGGCAGAATTATGTGGAAAACCCACCCTGATAGGTAAACAAATACACAATTCATGCAGACAGTAACACACACATTGGTGGTGCTGCACTGTGGCAACGCACTCTCCCTAGGCAGAGCAACCCGAATTTCATGCACATATACCAGCAAAATGTTTTTGCGTAAAAAATTGTTTTGTCATTTGCCACAGATTTCAATTTTTTTTAAACAAAAAACAACTTTTCAACTAACAAATTTATTTTTATTTTTCCTTCCAGAGGTTTAACTGATTCCAAACTTTTAATGAAATTCCCTGTCATTCTAAATATTTTTGGGGGAAAATTAGATTTTCTGTTCACGCATGCCAGACCTGTCGCAAATATATCTGGGACCCACTACCTCACAGTTTTGCATTTAGGACTGTTATATTTATGTACTTCATTATATGCTTTGACATGTATGTGTGGAATCTTTCAGAATAAAGATGAATTTCCTACTTTCCTAGGAAAGTGCATAATTTCAGTTTGCCCTAGACAATGCTGATTTTTCCTGGATTCCATATTGTCCTGCGTACACACACACACATACACGCACGCGCGCACACACGCACGCACGCACGCACGAATGCACGCACACACTCACACACACACACCTATGAACGCGCACACACACACACGCATACACACACAAACACACACACACACACACACACACACACACACACACACACACACACACCTGAAGCAAGATGTGGCCAAAAGTGTGCTACATTCTTCAAGATGTTTGCCTCAAAAAACAAACCTGTACATTTTCCTATTGCTCCATTTGCAAAATGGTAGTATATACGCATCTACAAGATACCTTGTGACATCAAGTCTCATCTCACACCCCACTCTAAATATTGCTGCTCTAATGTGTCGATACACGGTTGTTCACAGTGTTCCAAATGAGACTTTGCATTTACAGCTTCATGAATTTAATGCCAAGGAAGTATCAAATTCAAAAGAAAATAGTAAATGCAAAGTAGTAAGTTAGAAACATCGTGGCCAACCAGCCAGGGCAGCACACTGCAATGATGGTTGGACAACGATTGATGGTTCAGTGACTGGCAGACTGCAGCGACAAACATGAAAATCATGAATATAACAAACGTTAGAAGAAGTTCACAGTTTCACATACTTTGGGTCCATTTATTTTTGCAAATATGGTACCTCTACAAACGAAATCATATCATGTCTTGGAATAGCTAGCATTGCCATAGCAAAGCATAACAAAACATGGAAAAGCAGCTCCATCAGCTTCCTAGTCAAAATCAAACTGTTCAGGTTAATAGTAGTATCCATATTCCTGTACAGATGCGAGAGCTGGACACTTTCAGAAGATTTGGAGGAAATAATCCAGGTGTTTGAGAGCAAGTTCTGGGAATCTTATACAAAGAGTGAAAGACAAACATTTCCTTTTAACTGTTCACTATGCTTGCATGGGATTCCAGCCATTTTAAAAGTTTATCTTCAGTTGACTTCCGACGTTTTTCTGCCAGGGTGTTAAAAGTATACAAGAAAGGGTTAAGGGCAGAGTTTAAGGGCAGAACAAATATAGCCAGTGCCACGTTTACTTCTACAGGGATGGGGACACCAGCCAGTGCCAACACCCCACACAGACCAATGGGAAACCAGCAGAGGAAATCTGTGATTGCAACAGTGATAAGTCTTCGAGCAATGGTCATGTCTCGTGATACTTTTGTTGTATTGGTAGTCAACGCATTCTTCTGTATTGATAAGAAAATTAAACCCTGACCAAGAGAGATCATTAAAAGAAGAACGAAATTCAGAAGGATAAAAATGACAAAAGAATACGTTTTCCCTTTGAACTCCTGTCTCGTAACTGGCAATGGAATGCAGATACCTGTCTGACCATAAAACTCCCAGCTGGATGTCACTGGAAGTAATGGAACTAGAGCTAGAAGAAACCCAATGGTCCACATCAATAAACAAGCCATTGCTGCTGATGATTTTCCAAATCTCAGGGTACTGAAAGGAAATCGAAGAACTACAAAACGATCCAGTGTGATAAACCAGATGGTCATAGCTGACACTTCACAGGACAAAACAGAGAGAAATCCAGCCAGTTTGCATGTTGCACTGGATGTCCATACATCATCATAATGCAGATATTTGCCTTGGAAAATTTCATCGGCTGCCCCAATAATAGCAATGTAGACACCCATCAAGAAATCTGCCATTGTCAGGTTCATGACAAATACGCTGAAGCCACTTGCAGAGGCCATCTTCTTTACACACAGACGAGTGACAAAGCAGAAAGCGTTACCAGATAATGAAAGGCAACTGATCATCCAGAGAAATATTCGGTATATCCCCGACTGTAGTAAGTCCTCACACGATGAAATCTCATCTTTTGGAGAAAAGCAAAATGCTTTATCAAAGTTATCAGGAAGAAGCTCATTACAGCAGAGTCTGTAATTGTCTGTTGATATGATGCGGATATTGTACAGATCCTTGAATATATTTGGTGAGAACGTTTTCACTGGACTGCCATCTAAGTATAGTTCTGCTAATCGTGGAGTGAATCGAAAATCGTGATTGCTGATTGTATGAACAGTACTGGACGTAATATTCAGTTTCTTCATGCTTACAAACTTGGATAAGACTTTGGAGTCAAATACAGTCAATAAGGTATTTGACAGATCTAGTGTCGTGAGTTTCCTTTGTTGCGTGATAGCGGAAAAATCTGTGTATATTAACGTCATAGGATTGTTGGATAGAGACAGTGTTTTCAGGTTTTTTAAACTCACTATATGTGCCATGGTTACATTCTTCAGCTGATTGCCAGAAATATCAAGCAAATGTAAATTGACCAAAGGCATATCAAGCAGGGCAAACAAGGAACACTGAGCAAGAATGAGATGAATCAGGTAACTGTTGTTGCTCACATCAGACAGAGTCATCCCTGAACCAGTGGCATCCAGATAACGGAGGTCAGGGAACAGGTCAGCAGAGAAAGGTTGACGACACAGAAACGTCTGACCATGACACAGACAGCCGTCAGGACAGGTGACGTCACACGATAACTCGTCATCACGCAGAGGGCAGTGAGGCCAGCCGTCACACAGATGGTCACCATGGAGACATACTCTGGAAGCTCTGCAGCGAAAAAAACCGGCACATGTTTTCTCACACGCTCTTTCGTCTTCGTGATCCGTACAGTCAAAAACCCCATTACATAGTGTGTATACTGGCAGGCAGTTATTGAATTTACCAGGGCAGCGGTAATGCGTTTCAGGACAGAATTCACTAGAATTCATTGCAGTGGGAACGAAATACTTAGCACCATCGAATTTGATAAGAACAGGAGGTGGAACGAATATCGCCATGGATTTATATTGCAGTTTACGTCCAGTCATACCTTTTTCATCTGATTCGTCCAGACAATGAGGTACTTGATCATACACATTGTCAAAAGGCACACACTGACTATTAGCACAAGTAAAAGCTTTTTCACATGGAGGGTGAATACAGAACGATTCGTCACTATTGTCCAGACAGTCATGAAGGAAATCACACACCAGGGTATAGGACAGCTTTGTGGCACCATTGCTACAAGAAAACAAGGGGACCAATCTGACATGTCTATTTTGAGATCCAAGCATGCCTTGTGTAAATGACAGGTGGTTGGAGAAGGCACAGGGTGAGTATTCCTTATGACACATACTAGCCTTCATTAATGAATCACATGTTAATATTATTAATGTCAAATGACCCTCTGCACAAACTGTAAGAGATTGTCTGCCATTAAAAGTGGACTGTAAGTCTGACAGCTGTAGTGTCTTCTGTTGCGTACTGTTAACACTTTGCTTGTTGTTCGTAAATTCACAAAGTGTGACTTTCACACGTCTGGAAAACGATTGTCTATAAGCCCACTTGAAATAATAGGCTCCTCTACTTGTGATACATTGGTAGGCATCTTTATCATTCCCTCCCCATTTATTGAACGGAAGAGAATGATGAAGTACAGTTTTGTCTTCACCAACAACACACTTTCTGTACATGGGAGGTAATTCAGGAGTACCAATATACAAACCGACGATAACAGTTTGTTGCTGGAGATATAGATATGGCAGTGTTAGCTCTGAAAGGGTGTGATACCACTTAACGTCACATTTAGGCATTCCCAATAAACCACCAATAGATTTACAATATATACTTGATTTTCTGTAGGAATGTGACTCATCAGTATCAAACGCACGCAATGCACTTTTGCTAATGAATTTGTAGCAACGATTGCATAACGCAACCAAACCCTGACACTCCGGACTACTGTAGGCACAGTGCTCTGTTTCATCTCGTCCATCGTCACACTCTGTCACTAAGTTGCATTGCAGATGGTGCTGAAAACTGGAATAATGATCGACTGAGCAGTTAAACAAACCGCTTGGTAACTTTTCAGGTATCGCACTATCAATATGAAGCGTAAAAAACAAATGTAAGCAATGCCATAATGTTCTTGTTGGGTGTAGTTCAACAGTCACTCTTTTGGTTTTATACAGAGTAGCAGTGTCGTAATCACGCAGGAAATTATCATACTGGTCTAAAGAATCTGATCCATCATTTTCGCAATAATATAAAGCCATTTTAGCACAGCACATTAATGGGTATTCTCGTAAACTAAGCATAACCACATGTCCATCTGGTACTATAATACGTTTCTTCTCAATGTTGTCTCCGTGCAGGCAGTAATTCCCATTCATTCTAAAATATCCAGATGACTGTGAAGTCATTATAAATGACATGTGTTTTCCTGACACATTGCTTGATTCAAGTGCTTGAGATCCTGCTGATATACCAGGTTAAACAATAGTACTGACAGCAACAACAACAAGAAATGCAGAAGGAATGAGGGGGAGGGAATCAGTTCAAAAATAGGAAACAAATTCGGGATCAACAATGATTTTGATTGTTGTGAAGATTGCTTATTCCCAAGACCACAATAAAGGAAAAGGTTGATAAGCATTTCTTGAGAACAAGACTTAGCATTGAAAACTGACGACTATTTTACAAGGCCTCGACCTAAACATCAACACAGCACATTCCCTTACATACACATACTATAGAAAGATTTTTCACTCTGCAAAGAAGATTATGGATTTCTCAATTTGAGATAGTAAGGTATTATACGTTTGACTTTGACTTTGACCGTGACCATGAATATTGATAAAATACATATATCAAATTGCACTCATACACACATATAAAATATGGATTTTGTAATACAGACACGTTCTCTTAAAAGATATAGCAACAGATAATGGTACATTGTTTCCGTTTCAATGTTCAAATAAAATTCATCTAAATTACTAAAGCAATAAGCTGGAGAAATTGGTTTGTTTGTTTGTTTGTTTGTTTGTTTTTGTTTGTTTATTTGTTTGCAATTTTTTTTTTTATCAAACAAATCACAATGATGAAGACAACAACAACACCAACAACAACTAAAGCACCAACAGTAACAACAACAGAAAACATATGTACTTTTGCGTATTTTCCTCCTACGCATATACATTTATTTACAACTGCTGTATCTAATATGAGTAAACAATAGAGCAGTTCTTCTATCATTAGCTGAGATGGATTTAACTGAATCCAAAGACTTCCACTCAAACTTGTATTTGATAATTGGCTGTTTACTTTTTGCATCTTGGCGATTTTTTATAGCAATGCCTTTTTCACAATCTAAAAGTAATAATTAATTTTGCTTGGAGTAGTAGCTGGCAGATAATGATCACAGACTGATAATTTCAGGAGTGAAGAATTCACACATCTGCATATTCTCAGGAAACCACATCTGACATGTTACATGTATTGCTTTTCCTTTAATATACAAAAGTATGGAAATAACAAGATCATAAAAGACCAAGACATTTCAGCCAAGATTATTCTTTGCTCACACTTTTATGTCTCAAGAAATGATTTACTTCAATAAGCTATCTTTACCAAAGCCATAACATAAGTTTAAGTTTGTTTTGTTGGCAGAGAAAGTCGTAATTTCAGCATGTGTAACAACCTGTCTGCTCTGATTTGCATCTGCCGGTGAGCGGCTACAGACCACAGATACAGCAGAGGATGGAGGGCAGATGTGAAGGGCAACAGAACAGCAGACATGACCACGTTGGCTTTCTGCAGGCTGCCTTGACCTAAGACATGTGGACTGGTCAAGTAGATGGTGAACCTACACACAGCATCCATCACAGCCACTTTGACCAGCAGACGAGATGATGAGTACACCGGTCTCTTTGTGTGGTCAATCACTGTTATATACTTTGGTGTTTTTCTGTAGATAACAACTTGCCCAACCATTACTATTATGCTCAGTATGCTCTTGAAGACCACAGTAACCATGTACCATTTGAACTTTTGGCTGGAGGAAGAATAGTAAGACAAATCTTCTCGACACAAACCAGACTGTCCATGCATACCTGAAGGCAGTCCACGAAGAAGAGAAGTTACTGATATCAAAACCCCCGCAAACCACGTCACTGCACACATTGCAGCTGTTCTAGGTCTGTGACATCTCATATCAGAAGAGAAGCAAAGAGTAATAACAAGATCCAGTGTTGTGAATGCCGTGATCAGAAAGGCCGCCTGGTCAGAGAGAATGAATAGAATACTCGCTACTTTGCAAGTAGTGCTGCTGGTCCATAACTTCTCAAAGCAGATGTATTGCTCGTGTAAAACTTCGTTTGCCACAAGTATAATGCCAGTGTATACACCCATGCAAACATGTGCACTTTGCAAGTGCAGAACAAATGTGTTGAAATTACCATTAAAATTCACCTTTACAATAAATGATATGATTATGCATGTTAAATTTCCTATGATTGCAAAAATAGTTACCGACAAAAATGAAATTCTGTGTAATAGTGTTGGTAAAATGCTTTCACATGAAGAAAATACAGACTTAGGAGACAGACATTTTAGATCTGACTTACCAGGAAGTATATCTTTACAACAAAACTTGTAATCAGATGAATATAAACTAATTAAATGACTTAAACCAGAAAACAAATCCAAAGGAACATCTGTACCTGAATTTCCCCTGATGTCTAATTCCTTTAAGCGCTTCATAGCTTTAAACCCCAGTGACGATATTGTTTTAATGGTAGAAAACGACAGATTCAGATATTGTACTTGTGATAGATACAGTGATAGATCACTCCTAAATGATCCAAGACGTGTTACTGACAAATCAACTTTTCTCAGAGAATAGAAAATGTGTGTCGATGCTATACTTATCACTGAAGTAACAGAGTTGTTCACTAGTAGTAGGATCCTTAAATTTGACAGATGCGTAAAAGTAGACATATTGACAGTTCTTATGTGATTACTAGTTAGATCAAGGTAGAGCAAACTGTGCAACCTTACATCTGAAATATTTCCAAGGAAACATTTAGAAAGTTTCAGATGGATGAGATTAGTATTACTTTCCAGGTCTGTTAAACTCATTCCAGAGCCTGTAGCATCCAGGTAACGAAGGTTTGGAAAATGCTGTGCAGCAAAAGATACAGGGCAGAGGAAAGAATGGCCTTGACACAGACAGCCTTGAGGACAGCTAGAGTCACACAGCCATTCGTCATCTCTCTGTGGACACTGACCCCAGCCATCACACAGATGATCTTCATGGACACAGACACTGGAGGACCGACACCGGTAGAAACCAGGGCAGCTTGCTGTGTCACACCCCTCCTCATCCTCGCTGGAGTAAATGCAGTCAGAAAATTCATTACATATGGTATAGATAGGAAGACAGTGGGCCCACTCCCTAGAGCAACGGTAATGGGTTTCAGGACAAGAAGCATTTGTGTCCATGAGCCACTTAGTAAAGTAACCAGCTCCATTTAAAGTGAAAAGAAACTGCTGGTCTCCATGTGTACCCATGGAGAAGGAATGATACACAGAGTTATCTGGACAATTCGTCTCATCAGAATCATCTAAACAATCTGAAAATTCATTGCAGCGTTGGCTGTATGACACACATTGACTGTTATTGCAAAGAAAGCCATCACAAGAACGGTGTTCACAAAAAGCCTCGTCACCTTTCTCTGGGCAGTCTGACCTGAAATCACAGACTAGAGTGAACGGCACTGTCACGATATCATCATCACAGGCAAACATGGCAAATGCCTTATTCACAGCACTGCTGCCAGAGAAAAGCAGTCTGCTGTTTGTAACGTTGGTAGTTATGTCACTGGTCAAGGCTGGACACACATCTACATACACAGTCATTCCACAATGACTATGAATATCACAAGACAGAGCAGTCTGTGTCATATGACCACCAGAACATATCAACGTGTGTTGCATTTGCAACTGATGTGCACTTTTGATAGGTATATCAACAATATGGACTGGTCTAACATTCTGTTCATATGGCTTTGTTTCACACAATATTTCATGCCCTGCGACTGCGAATTTAATGTCCTTTGTTTTAATCATCAGTACTGACTTGCTTAAGCCAAAAGTGGCTGTCCTCGAATAATAAACGTCCTCAGATCCAGTCTTACGATTATATTCGGTGTTTATTGTGAAATGAACCATATCATAAATCAAAGCCTTCCCAGACCATGTTGCAAATTTACTATACATAAACGGTACAAAATACCAGCCTGTTGTAAAGCCTAGCAGTACCCCGAAGGTATCGTGGGTTTTTAACATACGTGCAATATCTTTCTGTTCCATTCGTGTTCTGATCGAAGCCAGTATTCCACCAAATTTCTTGCACTCATATGATGCTAGTGTATAAGAGACTCTAAAGCTCAGTCTGATAAACTTGAAACACTTGTTGCGGGAAGCCACCATGCCCTGACATCCAGGGCTGCTGAAGGGACAGTGTTCGGTTTCATCCCGTCCATCTTCACACTCTGGCTTCAGGTTACAGTCCAGATGATACCGCACACTGGAATAGCCATCCCCGGAACAGTTGAACAAACCACTTTGCAACATCTCCAGTGGATTTTTCTCACTTATAAAAGTAAACAACATTTTCAGCTCTATATACCACCAGACAGTTACTTCATTTGGATTATCCAGAGAGATTTGGAGATATGACTCGGGAAAGATTGCTGCAGGTGTTGTCAATCCATCACACACACGGACAACGATTTGTCGATCTTTTTTTTGATCTGTGTAGGTGAGTTTTGTATATAAGTCACAGTTCTCTGCTGATGTTCCTTGAAAGCTGACCACAATGATGTACCCAGTGGGTGCTATCAACTCTTTCCGAAACTCATTACTGGCATACAAGATTTGATTCCCCTGAGCTGGTAGTGTAACATATCCAGAGTATGACGATGAATATTCCACAATAAAATTACGTTCTTCAATTGTTTCAATGTCAATCTTTACTCCAGGCGTCTTTTTGTGCGAAAACAGCATGTCATTTTCACGCGATACAAAGAATTTTTCTTCCATGGAATGCGATGTACACTCCAGATCATAATATTGATATCCGATGTCCATTTTCCGCATAGTGAAGTGAATCGTTATCACCCACTGCTCGGCATTACACAGATAATCTATCCGACGAAGGTGAGCTAGGACAAACTTGCCCCTTTGGACCTTGACATGAAAACGACAGAAAGGGGTGGAATACCCACACAGGCCAAACACCACCCCTTGTTGAGCTGGAAACTCTGGCAGAGTTTTCTCCTTGCAGTCTGACGCGTTAACCTGCTGAAAGGTCCAGTTTGCCTGGGGTACGTTAAGGAGGTACTCCACCCCGGGGCAGATTTGTTCAATGCCATGGAGACATGGGTAGGTACAACTTTCATTGTTACTCTCATTTTCGTTTATCTTGTTACGTGTCCAAGTAAGGTCTGTCGAAACATAGGAATACAACCCTTTTATCATCAGAAGGTAGAGCCTTGCAAAATACCTACTCACCATTGTACACTTATATACACACTTACGTCTTTAGTTTACAACTGTTGTTTTGGTGGATAAATTTCACCTTTTAGCTTGAGATTTCTTCTCCTGCTGAGCAGATCAGTGTGCTAGTTTAAGCTGTCCAAGTCTCAGCAGCCAGTTTTGGCAGAAAAGAACGCGTTGTTCACTTCTGGCTGAGAGCACTGGGCAAACTATTCATAGCTCTTCACTCAGCACATTCAGCTACAAACGCTGTGAGTTTTTTTCCAGCTAACATCACAGGGAATACAGCCGATAGTTTGCTCTTACTTAGTTGTTGTGTGTCATCTCCCTTTATGGGTACTGTCGACTATGATTCCACAAACATAGCTAGTCTGTTTTAGAGAACTCGGTATTCTGAAATGATGGTTTGTAAAAAATTAAAAAAAATTAAAAATAAAAAAACATTCATTTTTTTAAGCAGTGTTTTCTTATTACTAATGGCTTCGTGTTTGTTTTCCTAAATTGGGTATTAGGTGACAGTGACCAACGTCTTAAAACTCAAAGGAAGAGAGGGGTGGGGGAACAGACAAACAGGAAAAAACTGGCTTGGAGTAAAAATGATGTAGGCCGAAAGGTAAAAACAAAGTAGCGGAGTTTGGTTTCATTGGCTGATATCTCTTGAGCTATTTCTTTCTGTGTCGACTGCTATACGTGCCAGTGCCGCTGCTCCCACGCCACTCCTTCCAATCTCAGCACATGCAGCCACGCTAGGGGCCGTTCTCTACTAAAAGTGCGAGGCCACCGTTAGGCCACCAACAAGACGACGCCTGCACTACTGCTGGGTCACTTCGATGATGCTCAATGGTTCCTGTTTTCATCATGCAACATACGCAGAAAACCAGCTACCCAGCCCCATACTGACGACAATAGTAGCTAATTAGTATGGCCATAGTTACACCACAGGGAGATGTCGGCCACATTGCATGCCATACAGCGTGGAAAAGCTAGGGTGGTTGACTGGCTACCTGTAGTGCCCCAACGGCCATTTAGACTAAGGGACAAGTTAAGCGAAGTGAAGTATGGCTATGCAAATGGAAGGTTTTAGACTGCAGTAAGTTAAATTTGAACTTTGCATTATACAATTTTCTTTTGTTTGTTTTCTTTAAGAATAAAGCAGTGGAAACTCCTCCAATAAATAAATACATAAAAGGATAAATAAATATGCATGGTCGACTGTCGTGATCGATAAAGTCTAACCTAGCACTTTATTCATTTGTGTACCTCCATGTGGGATCTCAGGCCAAAGTCTGATGCACACAGGCGGCTGCATAAGGGACACTTAATAGAACGCTCTGCAGAGT
>JAVDPJ010032172.1:0-13779 GCA_034780015.1 Urosalpinx cinerea
TCACTAGTATTTTCATAGTCGCCTTCATAGTCAAATAGAGTGTACGGTTACACTTTACAAGAAATCACTAGTATTTTTTGCTCCTTTAACCCTTTCACTGCCCGACAATTTAGAATAAAATCATTATAACTTTTTGATTAGTGAACCAAATGGTGTCTAGAAATAGTTGAGGATTCCCCTGTAGTGGTATGTACAAAATATGGCCTTTCTTATCCCCAAATTAAGAGCAGCAGACTGGTGGATAAAAGACCACGATGTGGGTCACCATTCCCTTTCTCTGCTTTTAATATTCAAAAACAAACACCAACGCCTCATCGTCACATACAAAAATGTTCAATATCAGCTGACTGATACCAAAGTACAAATTTGCCAAATTAACCATATTAACAGTAACAACAGAAATGAAAGACCAAAATGCATAAACAAAAAACAAAAAGTAATGCAAAAACAACAACAACAAAGAGTATTATGTACGGACATTCCTAACCTGAGCCAAGACTTTAGCACTGACCATCCCAGCGTTTTAAACCTTCCTCATGCCTAGTTCAACTAGTCCCCTTATAAAGAACACAACTTACAAACACTGGCGAGCCAACTTGTTTCGATGTAAGCAATTAATTCTCTCCAAGTCTGAGGGTTCATTCACTAACGTGCTTCAAGTTGGTAGTTGTCTTTGTGTTGTTCTTGTTTCATATACAGTCAGTTTGCTTGCCTTGGATACATAATGTATGATACTTCTGTGGGGGCATGGCACTGGAGTTTTCTCACTTTCAGGCTATGTTTCAATATGAAATACCTGGGATACACGGATCACAAACAGCTGCAACAATCATGGCAATTTCTTTTTTTTTCCAGTTTTTTTTTTTTTTTACTTTGCCCTAAGTGGTTTACGAAGTGTGGAATATGCCATACACATTACACAACACTTTAGCAGATGCTCAACGACTGCATAAAACCCAGTTCGCTAGTCAAGCCTAGGGTGCATGCTGGGTATTCTTATGTTTCCGTATCCCACTGAAGTGTTGTCGTGAATTACAGGATCTTTAACATGCATACTTGATCTTACGTCTCATGGTATGCATGTATACACGGGACCCGTTTATAGTCTCATTCAAAGGACTTGCAGGGGAATGGAGTCAGCACCAATATTATCTCCAGGGGAAATGTCCCATTCCATAGAAGGGCGCAAGGGAGACTCAAACCTGAGACCCTAGGATTACGATTTCATGCTCTACCAACTGAACTATATACACCCAAGAGTCAAAATACATCACAAGCAGTAGGACCAAACCTCTGTTTAGCCAAGAGGCCAAATTTAGCTCCAGTTCTCCGACAACCTTTTGTCAATAATGAGAGAGAATGACTGTGGGGAGACTGGACGCTGACAGGTATGGTACGGCGTGGCCTGCTTTATTGTCACAGCGTGTTCTCAGTCCCTTCAGTCAACATAAATGTCCTTTTGATTTCAGGCTATTGGTCGGGTCCTTTTCTGGCTGTCCAGTTTTGACCTGGGGTTTGGGAAGGAGGGCCACAGACTCAAGTGTCAAATCACTCCCACAAGACAGAGGCTATGTAATATGTAGGCTATTATTGTAAGATTCACAGGGAAGACGACTGGTTTTTTAGGAGGGGGGGGGGGATATCAAAACTTACTGACAGCTTAAACTGTTTTCTTTATATGATAATTTTGGTTTTGCCCAATCAAGTTTATCAGAATTGTTCTGACTACAGCGAAGTTTTTATCAGTGCTTTTCCACCCCACACCAGTTCACCCGATTCAGAAACTCTTCACAGTCCCTCTGCCTCCAAATTTCCCGACACTTTCTTACCCCTAGTTTTGATTAGGTTAGGAAACAAAATGTTTCAAAACTCCATGGAGATAATGAGAACCAAATAAAATTGTGGAAATCCCCCCCCCCCCCTCCTCCAAAATATAAAACATGATTAATATGATTAATGATGCTACAACCATAACACCCAGAAGGACACTCTACTAGTCAACACATGCTATCCAGACTAAGCACAAAACTAACACAAACAGACAGCCACCACAAGATACATACACATAGATACATACACAAACACATAGATACATACACATACACATAGATACATACACAAACAACAGTTGGTTACATTCATATATTGCTATTCCGTACTTAGAAATGGTTCTGAAGACTACCATGCCAAGCTTTTAAAATTGTTAATCTAACATGCAATATTCAAGGTGGTTATGACCCAAGGAACTCAGCAAGACAATAAGAATCGTGTACCTATCTGTTAAGTTGTAGAAGGCTAAGTGAAGCGCCCTATTTGGCACACCCAAAGGCTACACCATACCAGGCTAAAGCACCTGGCTAGGCTAACAGGGCTGATCTTGCTCATATAAAGAGAACTGAAAGGGCAGGAGAGTAATGCTGAACAGAAACGTAAACAAACACAGACCTTAATTAAGTGAAAAGAAGTAATGAACTGACAGCTGATCCGTAAGGACAGAAGAGGTAAAGAAGAGGTAAAGAGCGCATGGAAAGCAGACCAGACCAGGGCAGACCTGAACACTGAACAGAAGAATGGCTGTGAACGGAAGAAGCTAGACAGACGCCAGGGCAGACCTGAACAGAAGAGCGGCTGTGAACGGAAGAAGCTAGACAGACGCCAGGACACCTGAACAGAAGAATGACTGTGAACGGAAGCTAGACAGACGCCGGGCAGACCTGAACAGAAGAATGGCTGTGAATGGAAGCTAGACAGATGCCAGGGCAGACCTGAACAGAAGAATGGCTGTGAACGGAAGCAGCTAGACAGATGCCAGGACAGACCTGAACAGAAGAATGGCTGTGAACGGAAGCTAGACAGACGCCAGGACAAACCTGAACACTCAACAGAAGAATGGCTGTGAACGGAAGCTAGACAGACGCCAGGACAAACCTGAACAGAAGAATGGCTGTGAACGGAAGCTAGACAGATGCCAGGACAGACCTGAACACTGAACAGAAGAATGGCTGTGAACGGAAGCTAGACAGACGCCAGGACAGACCTGAACAGAAGAATAGCTGTGAACGGAAGCTAGACAGACGCCAGGACAGATGAACAGAAGTATGGCTGTGAACGGAAGCTAGACAGATGCCAGGACAGATGAACAGAAGAATGGCTGTGAACGGAAGCTAGACAGATGCCAGGGCACCTGAACAGAAGAATGGCTGTGAACGAAAGCTAGACAGACACAGACACAGACTCAGACTGAGGAGAACTAGAGACAGACAACTTAGAGCTGCCAAACCTGGAATTTCCTCATACACAAGCTTTCAGCTCCTGCAAACGCCCCCAATCTAAGCACATAAATTCACTACCTACCTACCTAACCTGGGGGCGGGTTTTTGCATGGACACATTTGAGAGGACTGATTTTATCCCTCTTTCTTCTCCTACATACACAGGATTTCAGCTCCCAGCGAGCACCCTAATCTAAGCACATCAATTCAGGACAAACTTACTAACTAACGTAACTTTCCAGGATTTTTGCTCATGAACAGAACCAAAGAGAAATACAAATGAAATCAACTCAAAATGGACAAGAGCAGAAAAAAAACCCAGAAGATTCCAACCAGACTTCAGTTAATTTTTTTTTTAAAAGCAGAATGGAAGTGTGCTGTCATTTCTATTCTATGCAAACTCACTACAGATAGACAAGATGCAGAATAGAAGCATGTCGTCATTTCTAACAACTCAAGAGAAGCAGAACTGAAGAGTGCCATAATTTCAAAACAATACAAAATGACGACAGTTTAAAGAGACGCAGAATAGAAGATTGTCAAAATTGCAACAAAGCTCAAACTGACTCCAATTTAAAGAGATGCAGAAAGTAAGTCATCATTCCAACAAATTCCAAATAATAATTTGGAGATGCTGTATAAATGCAATCATACTGATAAATAAGAGGCAACGTATTTGGTATATTTGGTGTATTTGGTAAACACTTTATTGTCACGGCATATTTTCTCTGCATGAAATTCGGGCTGCTCTCCCCAGGGACAGAGCGTCACCACACTGGCAGTGCAGCGCCACCTTTTTTCTTTCTTTTTTCCTGTCTGCATTGTGGCAGTGCAGCGCCACTTTTTTCCCCCTTTTTTCCTGTCTGCATTGTGTGTTTGTGTATCAGGGTGGATTATCGACAGAATTATGCCAGGAACAGTGTTCATGGATTTGACTGACAACTCAGGAACCAGCTGCACAATCTTTGGCTGGAAATGTTTGTCACAAGCCTAGTTACCAGCGATATATCAGTCCAACAAGACACGCGGCAAGCAACGGACACCAAATGACACAACACAAACAGCTATGACCGGGGGTTGTTTAGCTGGTTTAGCTTGTTCAATTATCCTGGTTTTCAAACCTATGGACTGCTAGGGTATCTATCAGGCATGGAAACAGAAAGGAAAGCTGGAAAAGACAAGTTCAGGAACACACACTGCTGCCACGCTGGGCCTTGAATATATCCCTGGTGTCCACCTACATACATTTTTCACCAAGCCATACACAAATCTAAACAGCATGATGCATTATATATGAAAAAATAATAATAAAGCCATACACCACAAAAAAAGCCTACAGGTATTTCCACACACCCTAGGCATGCAAGAGAGAAAAAAAGGAACAGAAAAAACTCCATTCTCAGATCCTTGGGTAGATTCAGTTCCACAAGATATAAATGAAGGAATCGTAAGACAGAAAGTAAGCCAGAAACTTAGAAAGGGATGACAAGGGGAAAAGGCAGAAACAAAGAGCGGTAGAAAGAGAGCGACAGAAAAAAAAGACATTTCGAGCAGACCATGTAAGGTGGGTATACTGTTCACACTGAAAGAGCCCCCAGCATCCAAGTGAATGGTGACAGGGGGCAGGTGTCTGTATCTCTCAGGGTATGAATCAAGACAAGCCACACAGTGTGTAAGTAGACAGCAAAGTGAACACAGCATGACAAAGCCCCCCAGTTCCTCTGCAACGCTGCTTTTGGTATCTAAAAGATGACGACCTTTCTTCTCAAAGTAATGATATATACTAACATAGCACAAGACAAATTTTGCAAGGGAGGGCAAAATGCACAAACCAAGTTAATAAACCTCTCCAAGCAATGGTATTTTATAAAACCGTTAACTGACTATAGCCAAACCCCTACTGTGTGGTGCAACTGCAGCCTTGGGGAGAAAGAGTAGTGTTTCTGCAGCAAAGTCCAAAGCGCTTCTGCCACACAAATGGATCTGGTATACCACTGTTAATTATCTTTTTAAGTCAGATAACCGACGCTTGATTAGTCCATGGTTCTTTTCTTTTTCAAGCGATTTATCCTGCAAATTATTGGCTACAGTGATAACAACATAAATGTGAAACAGTCTCCTGTTATGGTCACTTTCTTTTGCTTGTTTTTCTGATTCTTCTTCTCGTACGCAGACTTTCAACTCCTGCGAACACCCCCAATCTAAGCACGTTCATTTTTCTGATAAATACCAGTATCACTGTTTTTTCCTTTTGAGGTTGTAAGATTTGACAACAGAAAAGGCTGATAGGGAACAGGAAAGCCAAGAACTGGGAGGGTAGGAAGTAATATGTTTGACAACAGAAAAGGCTGATAGGGAACAGGAAAGCCAAGAACTGGGAGGGTAGGAAGTAATATGCCAGTACAAAAAAAAGGAAAAGAACAGAAGGAGAGAGCGGCATTGACTACGACAAACACTAGAGCCTCCCTCCACCAGCAGACCTGTGGCCAGGCACCCCCTGTCTTGACCAGTACCCTCCTCACAAACAGCAGCTTTGTCTTGTGTGTCCACCTTGCTATCCTCAACACACACCACACTTCACACCTGGCTGTAGTCACATTTAGTACCATCCAACAGGACTGAAACTCTTGGTCTTCAGGGGACTGGGGTCAATGGAAATGGTACTAAATGTGAATACTACCTCGCATCCTAACACATCCACATCCTCACATAATGCTCACAGCAGCATGCAAACAAGCCAGAATGGAAAGCATTCTGCACAGACAAAGCAGTGGGGCCGGTGGAGTGGGGGTTAGGGGGAGGGGAGGGGGGTCTAAATTCTTATGGTACCGTTGGCTAGACAGAGTGCAAGCCTAAAAATGGCAGACGAGATGTGTTAATTGGACTGTGATGATTCAAAGCACCAGAACTCCCTCACCCCTGACACAAACACCCTAGTTCCCAGCACTCGTTAGAATGGATTAATGTAGCCCCAAACTCAAGCCTTTGTTTGGTATTTATGGTTAGGCTCAAATCCTTCCTTTTGACTGGAGTATAGATACAAATGATAACCATCAGCCAGACCCCCTCCCTCACGGTGCTCTACGATGCAAACAGGGACAAACTCATGCAAATGTGCACCGTTACTGGACTTACAGCTCTCAATACCTTCCTAGTTCTATCCAACGTAGCAATAGAAGGGGGGAAAGCAAAAATAAAAAAAACGAGGGGAAAGGGACTGGGTCGGGATATGACACAAAATCACAAACAGAAACACCCAGGGTATGACAACTACCCTGTACACCACACAAGACAAATTACTGCCTGATCAATGTTGCATGCAGTCAACACCCTGTGCAGGAGTCATTTGAAGTACAATTTGGTACAGTCGGCATTTCTCACACTACCAAACATACCCTAAACACCAACACTACACAGCGGAACTGATCTGCTACATATGGCCAAGTAACCGCGCAGCACTGTTATGGTTCAATGCACATATTATGCAGCTAATGGTGGAGAACATCAATTCTGTACATGTCCATTTGTTTACAGAGTGCTTAACCGTCAGCACAGTTTCACGGCTTTAATCATCCAGCTATGATCCTATGACTATTATGTTCAATGTCTAGTTCCTGAATACAGGAGCGTCCTTACACGTGTGACAGTGATGTACACTCGTCCAGCAGTCAGAGGACAAAACAGCCTGGTGAGCCGGGCTGTGCCTACAGCTCCAGCGCCTCCAGAACTGGGCTACATGAAGACTTGGAGCGCTGGGGCAGTACAATACCCCCACCCAGCAGAACGACACGACCACAAAGCCCATGAATTGTATGAATACATATTGTTTGGTCCAGTTCATGCACACCAAAACACAACTGAATTTCTGCAGCAATATGACTTTTAACACAGAATTTCCTGTGTTTCTTAAATCTGAAGAATTTCTTTAAACTTAGCGCAGGGCTGGAGAAGGCTACAAAATACCTTGTGCAAGGGAAAGAAATGGGACAGGTAACAAGCAGCCTAACACGAACACTTTTGTCTGAAATGTTTGCTTTCTTGGGCACAAAAGATGTTTTTTTGCTATTGCTTTGTTGTGAGTTACCATTTAGCTGTGTGTCCTCATACAGTTAAACTTTAATAACATGAAGTGAAATCAATTCAAATTTCTCCATAAACCTCATCTGAACCCATCTAAGAACCTTTCCTTGTTCCATTTCAATATTTTGCGATTACACATACTTTGTTATTCATGTTATTTCTGTACATGTTTGATTAAAGAATTAAAAAAAATGTAACCACAATTTTTTTGGGTACCGTCCCTAAATCTATCCTCCACTGCAGAAATGTACACCCAGCTCCTAAGCCTTATCTGGCTGAAAAGTTTGTCCACCACGAAGCCCTTGCCTCTAACGCATCAGCAAGTGTACAGGCAACAATACACAGTCAAGAAACAGAACGACGACATGCACTGAGTCAAGTCACTCTACAGCAGGACAGCAGAACGCCCGTGCCTGAACAGCCATGATGGTGGAATGTCGGGGGGAAGCCTAGCTGTCGGGCCATCCAGAAGATTGCGGTGGGATGTTTGCAAAGCACAGCAAGAATTCATAATGAACAGTTTCCAGTTTCCAACAACTACACAGTACTGCGTGATACGTGGTTTGATACAGATTCAGGGGATTATACATGTACCCCTTGTGGTTTTGGGGAGATCATACACATACCTCTTGTGGTTTAACACAGAGGAGGGGGGGTTATTTACCGTAACTCGTGAGTAGGAGGGGATTGTTACTCTGGACTATTTACTGTACTCGTGAGTAGGGCTGGAGTGGAGGGAGAGGGGAGCAAGAATTACACCCCAGTTGTTTTTTTTACCAAAGTAGTCAGGGTGGGTGGTTGTGGTTTGGGGAGGAAGGAGGGAGAGGGGTGGGGAGGTGGGGGGGTGGGAGGGTTTACAAAGTGCACACAGGAGGACACAGCTGCACATTGTGTGAGAGAGGCGGGTGAGGGTACTGGCCAAGCTACACTCCCCCCTCCCCTCCCTCCCTCCCCCGTGTTGCTCAGGGCAACATCAGGCAGGGAGGTGAGAAAGATGCGGAGAGGGGTGAGGGTGGTGGTGGTGGTGGTGGCCACGGTGTCTGCACAGCTGTGGGGGTGGTCTCCCTGTGTTTGTCTCACGATGCCGCGCTCTGCCGATGTCCTGCAAGAGAACACCACCACTGTCAGACAGCTGAGCGTTAAATAGGCTTTTTTTTCTGCTTCTTCTACAAAATCCACACACAAAAACTGAATGAAATAACATTTTGCCTGTATCTTGAACATGTTTCCACTGTATGAGTGGTTTGTGTATAAATTGTAAAACCAAATCAAGTTCCTTTGTTAGATCTTACAAAAGACTCCAAATCTGACCTTTTATCAGAATGTGTTGTACTTTTTCTTCTTCTTTGCTTCTACACTTGATGTCCATTGCTCCTCCTCACAGCTGCTGAACAGATGCTGTTGTCTAACAAAATTACTTTTACCCTCAACGTTTGCCACAAATCAGAAACCTAATCAGATATTTTAGACTTAGTTTCTGTCCTTCATACAAAGTTGAAATTAAAATAATACAATTTTGTATACAAACTATCCAGGATTTCCTGACAAATATTCAGTCCCCTGGTCTCTAGTTGTACTGGTCTTTTGTGTAAACTCTCAGGCATCATCATCACTGTTAATTTCTCATTGTGATCATCTCAATTTGATTTGAGGTAATAAAAGTGTTGTTTGACTTTGACTTGACTCTGACTTGACTTTTCTGATTAATTTGCATCTGATTAATTTGCATCATGACACGTTTGCTGCCTGGATGATGCCGGGTGTGTATTATTCACCGTCTTTTGTCTTTTCACTAGTAGCTTGTCCAAGATCTTCCAAACAAGCTCTTGGTTTCCCCTTCTGACAGTAATAGTGGTTTCTTCAAATCTTTACTAAATTTGAACATGATACTACTGTTTGAGAGAGAGAGAAAAAAGGACAGCTCCATGGATGTGCTCAGCCTACAAAAGAATCAGTACAATTGTGCAGAATGCTGTTCATGTAAGGGGCAGACAGCTTAGTCAGTACAGCCCCCTGTTCATGATCCGAAGGTTGCAGGTTCAAGTCTTTTTAAGGTAATTTCCCACCCTGGAGTTAACACTGATGCTGTGAATATTTGCTAATGTGTGCATAGTGGTATCCCGTAATATGTAAATGCATGCATGTGTGAATGCATACACTCATTCATGCACACCCGTCATTCAATCATATATATCATGCAAACATACAGACAGGCTTGCATGCATACAGGACACACACATAAGTGTGCACATGTCCACTCTTATCTTGAATAGTAATATCACAGTTGTTGAAAAAAAACCCAGTAACACAGTGTTACTATGCCCATGTTCATACATGTCCCACTATGCATGTGTACAAAAGTATCTCAGGACCATGCAGCAAACAGTTTAGCAGACTGTGCATGTAAACATACTGTAAGTGATTCTGTAGGTAAATGATTCAACCAACTGGTGTATGGAAAATATGCAATCATACACACACAAACACACACAAGCAAACACACTTCACTGTTTAGACAAGTAAGAAAACACAGTCATACACACTTTGCTGCTCCAACAAGTGAGAACCCACCACATCACTTGACACTGGCCTGTTCTGCATATTCACTAATCATGTTACACTACAGTGGCATACATCCCTGTCTGTATTAATCATGTTACAGTGGCATACACCCCTGTCTATATTAATCATGTTACTTACAGTGGCATACACCCCTGTCTATATTAATCATGTTACTTACAGTGGTATACATCCCTGTCTATATTAATCATGTTACTTACAGGGCCATACATCCCTGTCTATATTAATCATGTTACTTACAGGGCCATACATCCCTGTCTATATTAATCATGTTACAGGGGCATACATCACTGTCTGTATTAATCATGTTACAGGGGCATACATCCCTGTCTGTATTAATCATGTTACTTACAGGGGCATACATCCCTGTCTATATTAATCATGTTACAGGGGCATACATCCCTGTCTGTATTAATCATGTTACAGGGGCATACATCCCTGTCTGTATTGCCTCAACCTTCTATATCCGGCATGACTTAATGCAGGATTGGAAAGGAATCCTCTTCTCCATTTTATGCAGGCTTTCAAAACTTTTTTTGCAAGGTAAGCGCAATAGCAGTATGAAGTGCATATGAGAGTAAAGAATTAGACAGAAAGCGGGACTGCTGGCAGCTCTGTACCTCAGATCCTCTGGTTATTCTTTATTTGCTCTCATGGTGACCATTAACTCAATTTTCTCTTTTTTTTCATAAACAGAAATCATTATTTACACAGCAAGACAGGAATTCACTCAGTGTCACTGTGAGATGCTGTCACTGGTGTTGTCATCTCCATGTAAGCACCATACCAAAAGCAGAGCAGTAATGACAAATCAACCGCAGGACCAAGATCTGCTCCGATAGGCAGTCTTGTGGCAAACAATAGTTCTTGTGGATTATCGAAATAGTGAAGGTAAGAGAAAAGAGCGCAGAATGAGATAAGCACCGAAATGGATAGAAAAACAATATAACAAAGAATACAAGGATACATGTGAACACACACACACGCACACACACCATTCCCATCACCCAACTTCATACTGTCTAATATCTCTTTCTGGAAAGTCAAACTGAGTAACACACACACACACACATACAAATACACACACTTTCTCACACACAAACACAAGCACAGAGGAACATGGAGGAAAACGACAAACCAAAAATCAGTACTCACAAGACTGCTCTGAAGACGGGGGCGTGACGTAGTTGGAGGGAAAGAGGCCGGTCTGTCCGTTGACCTCCCCTTGCCACCAGTCCGGGTTGTCGCGGCTGATGACCGTGATGATGGCGTCCTTCTCGAAGGTCAGTTCGTCGTCATTCTGTGCCGCGTAGGGGTATAGGGCCACAAGGCGCTCTGCTGTTGAGACAACGGACATCAGTAATAATAATGATACAAGTCCCTCTGCTGTTGAGACAACGGACATCAGTAAGAATAATGATACAAATCGCTCTGCTGCTGAGACAACGGACATCAGTAATAATAATGATACAAGTCCCTCTGCTGTTGAGACAACGGACATCAGTAATAATAATGACACAAGTCCCTTTGCCGTTGAGACAACGGACATCAGTAATAATAATGATAGTAATCTACGGCTTATTTAGCACATACAAATCTGCACACCAATAGGTCTGATCACATCAACCTTTATCAAGCTGCCGTCACGCCTACTGGTGTGGAGATTTTTTACGCACTGTGTAAGTCACAGATTTTTATTTATATTATTGTTATGCGTCTTTCTCGAAGGTCAGTTCGTCGTCAGTCTGTGCAGTGTACGGGTACAGAGCTACAAGTCCCTTTGCTTTTGAGACAACACACATCAATCTCTGTGAAGCTGTGATCACGCCTATTGCCAGTATTGGTGTAAAGATTTTTATGTGCCATATTAAGTCACTGATTATTACTATTACACGTCTATCTCAAATGTCGGTTGATCATCATTCTGTGCCGCCTAGGGGTACGAAGCCACCAGTCTCTCTGCTGTTGAGACGAGAGGCATCGACATCTGTGAAGACACTGCATACCGCTAGGCAACAGAGTAGAGCTACATCACAGGGCTACAAGTCTCTCCACTGTTGAGACATCAGACACAACCTCTGTGAAGCCGCCATCACGCCTATTGGTGTGGACATTTTTTATGCACTATTAAGTCACAGATAATTATTATTATTGCTATGTGTCTTTCTCAAATGTCGTTCGTTGTCATTCTGTGCAGCGTAGGGGTTCAGAGCCACCAGTCTCTCTACTGTTAACACAACACACATAAACCTCTATGAAGCTGCCATCACGCCTATTGGTGTGGAGATTTTTATGCGCTATGCACTATCACAGACTATCATTATTTGAAGAAAATGCACACCACGAGAATGAATAACATCAAAACATAAAAAAAGTTAAACTTGTCCACAGGAAAGTGTCTTTTTTACAACCATTCCAGTCGAACTGCCCCAATCAGAGCTCTAGAGAATGCATAGTGACCTCATATACATATATGACATTATAAGCTAAGACCCTAAGAGCAACTTCTTTGGTCTCTCTTCCATCAAAGACAACCAATCAGCACGAGTTTCAGAGCACTGCGTGTGCATAACAGGGTCGTTATCTATGCATAACAGGGTCGTTATCTGTGCATAACAGGGTCGTTATCTGTGCATAACAGGGTCATTATCTACGCATAACAGGGTCGTTATCTGTGCATAACAGGGTCGTTATCTGTGCATAACAGGGTTGTTATCTATGCATAACAGGGTCGTTATCTGTGCATAACAGGGTCGTTATCTGTGCATAACAGGGTCGTTATCTATGCATAACAGGGTCGTTATCTGACTTGACAAACTGAGTTCTATTCTCAGTGTGACTAAACTCGATAGCCGTCCACACTGCTAAACTGGCTGAATATGTCACGAATCAGCAATGCAACTTTCATTCATTGACTTTTAATGGGGCTTTTTTCATTTATTTACCTACTCTTAGAAATGGGCTGTCTATGCTTGAAAGCAAGGGAGAAAAGTCCCTGTACCAAGTGACTGAACGGTTGTGGGGAAGCATTGCAAAGACTCTGGATCTGGACACCAACTACTCTGAATAATGTAATGTCAAGATCTGGACACCAAACACTCTGAATACTGCAATGTCCAGATTGTGGCCAGACAAACCAACAACTTCAGGGCGGATATCAGAGAAGCGCTGAAGAGAACACAAAGGGTTCCATCACAAAAGAGGGAAACCAAGTTACCTTTCCCAGTACCTACAAAGCAATGCTTGAAACACATGAGATGAGCATCAAGCCAGACACGTTTATCTAAAAAATCTTACCACCAAAAACAAACGATGTGAAAAGCAGGGACAAAGTATATTTAAGTAACACACCATGAGCATTTTGTTTGGGGAGGGGGTGTGGTGCTTTGTGACAATTATTAAGGCTCTCCATTTTTCCAGGACTTTTCAAGGTTTCCAGGACCTGTACGAACCCTGCTAAAATTAAGAAACAGAAGAGAAATATGTTCTATCACTTGGTCACACATACACACGTTTCATAAGGAAAATATACTTCCAACTTGGTTACCAATAGTTACTGATGGTAATGTACAGCAGGCTCTTGAAATATGTTTTCAGTTGTTTTAACCATTGGTCTGTGTCAAAGAACCATCTCAGGTTTCACGACAATAAAATGTTATTCTATTTTATTCTTTTCACACACACACACACACACACAAAAGTAAACATTGCCTGAGGCAGGAGGCAAAGAGGGGGCAGGGCTGGTGGGTTGTGGCTGGGGTGTGGTGGAGCCACGCACACACACATTCATACAAACACACACACACACACTTACCTGAGGGCTGAGGTAGGGAAGGGGCGGGGGCGGT
>JAVDPJ010033281.1:0-20247 GCA_034780015.1 Urosalpinx cinerea
GGAGAGGACATATTTTTTATAGTTCTTCTCCTTCTTCTTGTTGTTGTTCTTCTTCTTCTCCTTCTTGTTCTTGTTCTTGATGTTGTTGTTGTTGTTGTTGTTGTTCTTGTTCTTGTTCTTTTTATTGTTGTTGTTGTTGTTGTTGTTCTTCTTCTTCTTCTTCTTCTTCTTCTTCTTCTTCTTCTTCTTCGTCGTCGTCGTCTTTCTTTCGTTCTTTCTTTACCATTTTTGCTGCCTCATCATCTGTGAGGTGTTGTTGTTATGATGATGATGATGGTGATGATGATGATGATGATGATGATTACTATTGTTATTATTATATTATCGTCATCATCGTCATTATCATCGTCATTATCATCATCATCATCACCATCATCACCATCATCGTCGTCGTCGTCGTTGTCGTCGTCATTGTTGTTGTTGTTGCTGCTGTTAATATCCTTCCTTCTTTCCTTCCTTCCTCCTTCCTTCCTTTCTTTCTTTAGCTCTGTTGCTGTCTCATCTTCTGTGAGGTGGCAGAGCTGCTACTCCCCTGAACCTCATTCCTATCTCTTTACCACAGTTTTTTTTCCTAATGTTCCCAAGGAGGTGTTACAGCATTCGGAATATTCCATATTCGCTACACCACGTCTGCCAAGCAGATACTTGACCATCATCACAGCATAACCCAATGCACTAGCTGAGCCAAGCCTCCGGTGCATGTTGGGGCATTTCCGTGTTTCTGCAACCCACTGAACGCTGACATGGGTTATACTGGATCTTTAACGTGCATACATGCTCTTCTGCATGCGTGTATACACGGGATCTCGGTTTATTGTCTCAGCCCAAAGACGTGCGGGGAATGAATTCAGAGTCAAAATTAACTCCCAAGGGAAGAATTCTCCAGTACAGAACTGCGGATCAAACCAGCGATCAAGAGCTGTCACTGGAGAGACGTACGTGGTGAGGGGCACCACCCCAGGGTGGGCGTCTGACTCAGTCTGGCTCCGCGACTGAGCAATTACTGTCGTCAGTAGGGGGCTTAGTTTGTAGGTGGTATCATACTGAAGGCACCACTGAACACCGCCGAAGTGACTCAGCAGCAGTGCAGGGCCTCTTCTGGTATAGGTGGCCCCGAGGCGGGCTGTCATTGGTGGCTCCCTGTGGACTTCGGACCCTGAGGTTGCGACGGGGTAAACCTCGGTGTGGCTGTGATGGTGGGGTCGAGATGAGCGGCGTGGGAGCAATCGGTGCTGGCACGTTACGGACGATGAGGCAGCAAAAAACAAAAAAACAACAACAAATATCATTATTATTGTTATTATTCACGGCAGAATTCTCTTCGTGAAAGCCGGATTGTTCTTGTTCCAGGATCAAGCGTATTTTCGCGATGCCTTCAGCTGCGTGATGAACGGGGTGAGGACCAAGCTGTGTACGTCTTGTGCTGCAGTGCAGAAGGCGCTGTCCGTCTTTCTGATGGACAAGGACCCGGCCTGCAACTGCCTGCTGCAGCAGATGCGTCTGTGCGACGTCCTGGAAAACCCCAGGAACCAGTACTTCTTGCTGCACATCTTCGTGCCCTTCCGCAGCAACAGCAGCTTCAAGACTGAGTGAGTCAAAGTTGTTTTTTTCTCCCTACGGAGTTAATACTGGTTCCTACTCCACTCCCCCGCAAATCCTTCGGATGAGGCTATAAACCGACGTCCCGTGTATACACGCATGCAAAAGATCAAGTATTGACGTTTAAGATCCCGTAACCCATGGCAGCGTTCGGTGCCGGGTTGCAAAAACATGAAAATATCACCATGCAACCGAGGCTTGACTCGGCACATTGGGTTATGCAGATGGTCACGCATTTGCTTGGTAGGTGTGGTGTAGCGTATTTGGGATATTCCGAACGCTGCCATCTTCTTGGGAAAAACTGAGAAAAAACTAGCGAACAAACAAACCCAAAACAAAACAAAAAACCAAACGATTTCGGGTTGTCTTGAGACTGTTGACTTTTTGAGTAAGCAGTGTGTTCTTGATAAATGTTTCAAAAACGGGAATTTCTTAGTAAGATTGTCAGTCAGTCGTTGATATCTGCTGTTATTAGGCTTACTAGTCTTTTTACAACTATTGAACAATGAATATTGTAAATCCGCGCTGGAAAACTGCTATTAGTCCGGCTACTACTCCTACCACAATTAAAGACAATTTCAGATTGAAAACAATTTCAATGTGAAAAGAATATTAAAAAAATAAATAAAAAAAAGAAGTTCGAAGGTGAAAGGTGACATTTTTTGTACTTTTGTCCCATTTCTGTCTATTTTATACATACTTTGTGTTTTATAGTTGAAAAAGACATGTATGCTCGTTGAATACATGCCGAGTGTGCTTACGAAGGTGTACATCAATATGCGCTCCTTACTTGCATCGGCGCACACGTGAATGTGTGCATGACAGCGGGTGGGAAGAAAGAGAGAGAGGAGAGAGAGAGAGAGAGAGAGAGAGAGAGACAGACAGACAGACAGCCGAGTGTGATACAGAAAATGTTGGGTGTGTGCAGTCTCTCGCGCACTGTGCTGAAGGCGACCAAGTACTGCCCTAACCAGGACGCCATCAAGGTCTTCAGAAGGCTGCTTATGCTGTCCCAGTCCTAGACACTATTGCCGTTAATGGCTCTTCTTTATTATTATTATTTTGTCATATTATATCTACTTTAAAGAATTCTGCCGTGTTGCTTTGTTATACAAAAGGGCCATTCCAGTGGGATGTTAAAAACTGAAAAGCTCCAATAGTGTGAACATAATTATCATCACTTATGGTCATCATTTTACTATTTTACCGGGTCAGTTGTTCTGAAATTCTGTTCGTCTAGAAAACAGACATGTGGAAGCTGGATTTACTATAGTTCGTGTGTGTGTGTATGTGTGTGTGTGTTTGTGTGCTGAAAGGAAGCTTAATCTATTAGAGACATAGTTTTCTGGACAGTCTTTCAAAAATGTGCCAGAGCACCTGTCCTGCCGTGTTTGCCTGGAGTAAAATCAGTCCTGTTCTAACATGTCAAGATGATGCTTGTTCCATCCTCGGTCGTTAAGTTGGGACTCACAATAATTGCTCCTTTCGATTCATAATGGGAATAGACAAGCCGACTATAGATAGATAGACATTAGGGCTGACTACTACTACTACTACTGCTACTACTACTATTCCCTTGACTGGCGTCGCTGGGGTGCCATGCTTGAGACTGCTGTCAGGGCTCTCCATCGATCTCGATCCTCTTACGTTTGCAACACGGAGTTGAAGGTCTGACGTAACGTTACGACTGACGTTACGTCAGGCCTCTAGGCCTGACGTAACGTTACGTTAGGACTACGTCAGTCAGTTCTAACGTACGTAACGTCAGTCCTAAGGGAAAACCCCCCACAATTTACAATAAGGCGAAAACGAACTAACGAATATGAACATAAATCACTTTGTACTCAAACATAAGGAATAAAATCAGGTCGAGAAAGGTTTTGTTTCTTCATCAACACAAGTGTTGATGTGGCCAATATGAATCTGAAGAGTGAAAATAAAGGTTATAAGTAACCAACGCTTTAATTCTGTTGCTGACATATGTATACCTCTTGACGGGTATTCAATTGTGTAGAATTAACTACACTATACAATTCTAGGTGTATCAGTCTGTTTTGTGTGCTCTTAATATGCACACAGAGCATTATTATGTTGTAGTGCTCCCCGAATGTGCTATGAACATTGATGTAGGCTGCTGAGGTGTGGTGTGATTTAATTCCTGTTGCGCTTCTTTATACTGTGTTGTTCTGTTGACATAGGATGTCCCTGCTGAGCTGCGTTGTGCTGCATATTAAATTTCCTCGAATGCAGGCTTATAACTCCTGCCAGACCCTAATCCATGCACATGAATTCACTATGAGCCTACCTACCTAACTTTGGGGGCGAATTTTCGAGTGCACGACCGGTAATTTTTATCCCGCCATAAAGGCAGCCATACTCCAACTTTGAGGAGCTTTTAAATAGAATTTTTTGTGGAAAAAAAGGCAGTTGATTGGACAATAAAGGCAGAAATAAGAAAGAGAAAAAGACAGCACGACAGGAAATAGCAACCTCACTGCATAGCATAGCGCTAGCACGACAGGAAATAGCAACCTCACTGCATAGCATAGCGCTAGCACGACAGCTCCTGTGGTTCCAGAAACAGGAGGGGCCTTTAATTTCACAGTTCGCAGTGCCCCACTGCAAATAAAATGAAAGAATTAAGTAACTCGTTTAACTCTCAACAGGATTGCTTCACAATTTTCTTTGGAAAGAAAATACTGGTTATTTTCACTTCGTTCTCTTCTCCTGTCTCAAAGTGTTCAGATTTCCTGTTTTTTTCTTTTAAATGTAATTGTTCCTTTTTTTATTTATTTTTTTAATGATGCTTATATTTTTTTCTTCTTTAGTTTTGTTCTTATCACATAATTATAATTATTTTCTTTCGCCCCCTGCTCCATTTTCTTCTTACCTTCTACAAATATTTGGGGTGTCATTTTTTAATTGATGGTGTGTGTTGAACAACTCTGTTCTCGTTTCCCGTTATATCACATCTTTTTCTTCTTTTTCAGTGGTGGTGACGGAAGTAAAACCCTTTGGTATAAAAGATGTCTTTTTGTTTATTTTTGACATTTGGTGCTATTCTTGTGCATATTTCCAACACAATTTCATGCTTTGTTCACTTTGACATTTGCTGCCGTTATTGTGCAAGTTTCCATCAAAAACAATATCACTTTTATTTCTGACTTTCCTTCTCATACACAGGCTTTCAACTCTTGCGAGTGCCACCAACCTAAGCACAAATTCGCAATGAACCTACCTACCTAACTAACCTTGAGGGCGGATTTTTGTGTGTGTATGGCCGTTTTTTATCCTGCTATATCCCAACACCAGAACCCAACTGCCAGAATAGAAGTGCTCAGGTATTAACATCACAAGATTGCACAAAAAGCGGCAGGGTTTTATGAAAAAAACACATAAAAAAAAGAAAGAAAGAAAGAGAGACAGTCTGGAAATGCAGTACACACAAGAGATAACAGAAAAGTGGCAGAAACGAATTGTGTTCTTTAACACAGGTTTTCAACTCCTTTGAGCTCCCCCATTCTAGGCACATAAATTGAAAAAGAACCTACCCACTTAACCTTGGGGGAGGATTTTGTGTGTATGACGGTTTTTTATCCCACTATTAAGGCAGCCATACTCTGACTTTGAGGAACTTCAAAGAAAATTTTCGAAAAACCCCCCAGCTGGTGAATGGACATTGAAGGCAGAAATAAAGAAAAAGAGTATGACAGGAAAGAGGAAGCTCTAACCTAGCATGACGGCTCCTGTGGTTCCAGAAACAGATGGTATATATACGCAGGGCTCCACTGCAGGATACAACAGTCAATTCATTAACTTCACACACGACCCATGAAACTCTACTCCTCAGCAATTGGATTGCTTTCATTTCAACCACACCTGATAAAATGTACAGTTCAAATGCATTTTGGGTCTGAGCTGGCCAAGTATTCCGACAGTTGACCAATGTGATTAGTCAATAGTGGACATGTATTTTGAGCTGGCTCGAGAGTGGAGGGTCTGATTTATGAGTGACCACATACTGACATACGAACACACCAACACACACTCTGGCACACATGAAAACAATTTCACAAACCAAGAATAGATCTGGCAGCCAGAAGTTTGACATACTTCAGAGCAAGGAAAATTTACTAAAAAGACAGGCAGTTTTGTCATGCTACAGAAGACATGTGACAATCAGACAAACACACCAACACACACTCTGGCACACATGAACACAATTTCACAAACAAGACTTATTTTGGGGAGTTATCCTTCATTCTTCTTATGTTTACTGATAAATCGTCACATACATGTATACACATATTTCTACCACAATTTCAGTCTTCATTCAGTTTTATTCATTCATGACAATCCCTCACATGCATCTGTTGGCAAGTGTTACCTCCAAATTTAAGTAAAGAGGTGATACACTTTTTACTTTACGCTTCTACTGACATGAGAAAAGGCATCTCCTGAACTCGTAATAGCCCAGAACTGAATATGTAGCTGATCAATGCGGTGGGACTTAGTTACGATGTAAACTGTTCATTAGTCCCCGAACATGGGGTTACTTCACCAAACAAAAGATCTCCGAGTGTTAATGTAGAATCTAGTTTTTAATTGAGTTATACTAGTCACTAACTGAGCGAAAGCATGTTCACAATGTAAACAAAGCCTTGGTAAATTCATCAACCAAAGACAAAGAGCATGGCATAAAAAAAGTGTTAAAAAGTGACTTCATAGAGTTCAATGACAAAGAAATATTGCTGCTTTAACACCAAAACTCTCTTGGGGGTGGGGAGACGGGAAGGGAGAGAGTGCAGTCGAGGCATAAACAGCTTTAGATCCCAGACAGCAGACATCATTCACTTGCCTTGAAAACCTTCAGAGTCTTTGTTGCTATGATCATCATTCAGTTCACAAAAAAGGTCCATGATGCCCTTCATTTAATTAAGAACTCAAGTCACAAATTTCTTTAGTGTTCGTTTTCAGCATTCATGAAAAATTGCTGATCTTCAACGATTTCAACTGCTGGATTTATGATGTAGCCTCCGATCATAACAGAGTTTTGTTAAAACTAGCACAGGCTAAGCCATGCCTCTCTGAAGTATTCTCAGATTCTGGCTGCAAATTTCCAGACGGCAGTGTGCCATTAAAATGTTGGTTTCTTTTTAACTTTTTTAAATGGAAAACGGCATAACCACCTGAGCTCCCCATATTTTGACATTTTTATGCACTAATCTCAAAATCAAACTCCAAAGTTTTTAGATGCCACAAGACTACTACACTCCTCTGAAAAGAAAGTACAACTCCTTGTTCAGAAAACTTTAATAAAACTTTGATTAAAATTTTGTTTTTGTTTTTTTAACGTGTAATCTGTTTCCACGAAATCAATAGGTGAAACTGAACAGATAACTAATGGGTCTGTTTGGAATAAAAGACAAAGTTTCCACGCTGCAGAACACTCATTGAGCGTGTCTTCCTTATCATCCAATCTGACTCTGGACCTGATGTCGATTTCAAGGATCATGACTGAAATCTGTGCTTTAGTTCCATGCAGTGTGTATATGTCTGCAGGCAACATCCATACATGTACATGGTTGTGTGTGCGACTGCATGCATGTGCATACACAGTCTGCTCAAGACATGCATGCATGCATGTGGTTGTGTGTGTGAGTATGTGCAAGCATAGTGTGCTCAAAATCTTTTGTCAAACCTGACATTCTCACCCCATACTGCATATGCAGGCTTTCCATCTCTTGCGAGCACCCCCAATCAAAGTACATAAATTTATAACAAACTTACCTACCTAATCTTGGGGTGGGTTTTTGTGTGTATGACCATTCTTTCATCGTGCCATAGAGCAGATATGCCTATCCCAAAATTTTACTATAAGAAAATCAGGAACATAGAGCAATTTTCCTTAACATAACATGAATTTTTTGAAAAATAAAAAAACAAATGCATCGGATTTGGAATTCTGATATTTTTTTTTTTCATGTACCGCGAATATTTTAGAAATCAGAGCAATTTTTTTCAAAGTTGAGTGTAAGCGTCCTCATACAGCACCTGAAATGAAAGTGCAGAGCCCAAAAGAGTGGTGTGACCTATTTCATGATTTCACGGTGCCATGCAGTGTTCTCATGGCACTCAGTAAAAAACGCTTTCATGCAAAATTCTTAGGTCTTGGGAGCACACTATGCACTAAGCATGGCACTTGAATGCTGGTTTAATGTTTTTTTCTGTGTACTAGGATCGAAAGTTTCCAGTTTCATTTTGACAAGATGGCGATGATCGATATGAACTGAAATTAAGTCTTTTGCATATTGCCTACACACATAGCAGTTATTTTTTTGTTCTTTGTAACTTGCCACAAGCAACAGACATTGATTTTTGCGTTTTTCCATAACAAATATAGCTAAATCAGAACAGTAGGCATGTCCGCATAAAGGCAGACTTCAAGGGGCTTCAAAGAACATTTTGGGAAAAAAGGCGGGTGAATGGACACTGGAAGCATAAATATGAAAGGAATTTTAAGCGAAAATGAGCATGACAGAAAAGAACTCCTACAGCTAGCCTGGAGGGGCCCTCAGCGAGAACTGACAAAAGGTAAAATCATCATAAAGCGAGGGCTAGTCAATCATAATGTATTGCACTGCATAGCATTTACCGATTTAGTGATGGGTAGACTGATCAACTTTATTATCTCTAATGAAAATTTTAGAGTAGCTAACACAATGCACTGTAATAAATACATGCACACAACATAAGAGTACAGATATTTCAAATGGCACAGGTTTCTGCATTAATTTTTTGCCACTCACCCCACAGAGAATGCACCTCCTAAATTAGATAACCCTCCCCTTTTATTGTGTGCATGTGCATTTTTTGCCTATGAGTAGGTTTTTCTCCTGATTTTTTCCCCCACAGAACAAGTTTCTTGTTGCTGTATATTTTGTGTGTGTTTGTGTATGCTTGAAATTCAAGTTACACATGAAGCCTCAATTTATAGTCTCATTTGAAAGACCACCACTCGTGGACCAGCAGTTGGAGAATAATGGGACAGAATTTGAAACATGGACCAGTCTTCCATGATGTGTAATAATAATAATAAAAAATAAAAAAAAAGTCTAAAAAATGTGCTTCCTTGTTTGAAGATCGGAGGGTACAAGACTCCCCCCACAAAACAAAAAAATTACAAACATCCCCCAAACTACCTAATAGGATAGAAGTTTTGTTTATTCCCTGAAAATTTAACAACTTCAAGTTTATTCTTCCACTCCTCTAACCAGTTTTCTTCCCAAAGAATCATTTCCATTCAATTTGAAAGGTAGTCAAGTACCCTGCACTCCTGATTTTTTTAAAACAAGGATGTTTCATACTAATATGCCTTTTCAATTTTTATATGTTATTTTTTATTTATATTGGTTGTAGTGTTTGGGCAGATCTAAAAGATGGATATCCAAACAGCCAATCCGGTGAAGAATAGAAAAAAAGCCAAATCAGAATACTGCAGCTTTCAAGTTCAGCCAATCCGGTGAAGAATAGAAAAAAAGCCAAATCAGAACACTGCAGCTTTCAAGTTCATTTTATCACAAACATTTATTTACATTTCACACATAATTAAAACTGCAAAGGTCCATGCAGTAAAATGATCTTTCAAGATGATGAATTAATACAAATTTGTTTCTTAACTTGGCACAACTGCTACTTCAACATATATACCATTAAGTAGCTTGCTCATTTTGTTAATTCTAGCATAGCACATCCAATTACTTTGAATGATTTTTACAGTTGATGCAACAGACATTATTCATGAGTAGCTGAAATAAGTTATGCTTCTCAATCTCATGCATTTCTCTTGCTGCCAAGTTCTTTGTTAAAATAAAAGTGATAATGAGTTAAGAGTACACAGAATACCACCAAACAAAAATAATCGCAAAGAAAAACAAACGTAAAAATGACAGCCTTGGGAAGAAATAACAAAAATGAATATGCAATCTTACAAATGACTAAATGATCAAGAATGGCCTACATCATGAAAATAATTTATTTGTACAGCAGGCAACTGGAAGTTGAAATCGTAGTTAGCCTCCTAAAGAAAAAAGGAAACGATGTCAATACAGTGACCATACAATTTTCTTCAAAAAGACTTTCACCCAAACAGCTCCCCATCACGGGGGGTCCATTCTGTATGTTCTGAATTTGCACATTATACGGCTACATTCACTGAACTCGCGTACATCAGCAGCCACTCACACATATATTCACTGCACACAACCACAGCTACAGCATTTTCAGTGGACCCTGGGTCACTGATCCATACGTTCCACAAACTGGACAAGCTGGTCTGAGGGAGTGAGAGGCACCATGTCAGAGTCCTGCTGACCCAGGCTCATGTCAGCATTGCCTGCTGTCATGGAAGGGTGAGTCTGCAGCTGTGGAAGCATCACATGGTCAGAGTTCATCTGACCAGAGTCCTGAGCCATGGAGTGGTGGGGAGACAGGTTGGCTGACATGTGATGGGGGGACTGCTGAAGCTGGCGGGGGGATGGAATGGGCTGCTGGCGGGGAGAGGGGGTGGGCTGGGGAGAACGCACAGTCTGTGGCAGGGAGGGGACCCCAGTGGCGGGAGGCGATCTCACTTGCTGCATGATCTGTTGAGGAGAGGGTGTTGCCCCCTGAGCCATCATGTGCTGGGGGCTGAGGGGCCGCTGAGAGCCTGCCATCTGCTGTTTGAGCTGAGCCTGCTGCTGCTGCACCTGCATCATCTGCTGCTGCTGCTGCTGGAACTGGTGCATGCTGTGCTGATCCCCGGGAACAAAGCCCGACTGAGAAAAGCGCATGCCCGGGGGCCTTTGACCCATCTGCTGGCCAGCCGGCCCACCAAACTGCTGCATTTGCTGCTGTTGCTGCAACTGCTGCTGACGCATCTGCTGCATCATCTGAAAGCGAATCTGCTGCTGTTGCGGGTGAACAGCCTGCTGTGGCGGCATGCCCTGCATGTTGGGAGGAAGCGCTTTGATGGGTGGCTGCTGCTGCTGTTGCTGCAGCTGAGCCTGTTGCACCTGCTGTTGCTGTACTTGCTGCTGCTGTTGTTGTTGCTGCTGCTGTTGCTGCATGCGCTGTGTTTTCAATTTGAGAACCTGGGCCATGAGGGCGGGGTTCTTTTTCAACAAAGCCAACACCTCCGTGTGCGGAGGGTTATGACTTTTCAGAGTCTGCAGCAGCTGAGACAGGCCGGGCCCGGTGGCTGGCTGGGAGTTGGCGGGCTGCTGGCCTGCCCCTCCCATGACGGACACTGTTTGTGGGTGGGGCTGGGGGGCCACAGGGTGGGGTTGGGGAACCACGGGGTGGTTGGGGGGCTGTTGCATGGAAGCCATGTTCATCCTCATTGGGGGCAGCGACTGCTGCATGCGCACCTGCTGTGGAGTGGTGGAGGCAGCCTGGTTGGGGTAGCCACCCATGGGCGGCCAGGTGGGCCGCTGAACACTTTGCATGGTAACACTGGGCTTACCACTGGGCCGCGTTGGGGGTTGCATGGTCGCCATAGACGGCTTGCCGATACTCGGAGGGATGCCAGACAAGGAGGTCGCCTGTGCCTGACGAGACTGGGCCTGGATCTGGGCAATCTCTTGAGCCTCTCTTGCTGCCTGCATGGCCGCCTGAGGAGGTCCAGGGGCCATTTTACCACTAGCACTGTACGGTCCTGCGTGCATGCCACCAGCCTGCGGAGAAGGCTGGGACACCATCTCCACATCTCCGTTGGTGGTGGGAGCTGAAGCCGCACCAGAAGCGTTTCCGGAGGTCATGATGGCCATGCGACGCCGCAGCATCTGTGCCTGGTGAAGTCGTTGCTGAAGCTGTTGCTGTCGAAGCTTGTGTTTCAACTGCTGGCAGAAGGGCACCATGCACTTGGTTTCATTGCAATGTTTGGCATGGTAGCAGCACAAGGCAATGAGCTGTTTACATATGGGGCACCCACCATTGGTCTTTCGCTTACAACTCTTTGTATGCTGCACCACACGCTTCATCTTCTGACAGGTGTGAAGCCGACAGTTAGCGTCTCTGCAACGACATGCATGCACCAAGGACTGGATACACCGTTGTATGGACTTGCGTCTCGACTCTGAAGGATTTTCTTGTTTTTCAGAACTGTAATTGTCATCGATTCCAAGTCCAAGTTTGTCCATTTTATGCTGATGACTTTCACGCTTGTAGCAGTTGACACACAAATCAAAGTCCTGAAAACAAAAAAAGCACATATCTTATTAAATGACAGGTCATAATTCCTGCAATTCAAGAACAACATCAACTTTGCCTTTACAAAATACTCAGACTTGCCAAACCTCTGAACACAGTTGACATACATGTATACACACAACCCTCGAGGTTAGACCAGTTTTGGGTATGCTTGTTTCTTTTGTTTGCTTGTTTTGGGGTTATATTGAAGTTTTTTCCTGGCTGCAGGATAATGCCCAAAGATATCAGTCTGCAATAATATTACACTGAATAGGCTGTGCATGGTGCCAGGTGATGTTGGTTCCCATGGAAAAAGTGTTTATTCTAGGATTTCCAAAAAGGGGCCCAACATTGCACAGTTTGGTATTTTTATGCCTTCTATCCTATACTGTTAATTACACACACACACGCGCGCACATGCACAGCTGATATCTTTATACCTCACAAGAATCACTTTCAAACGTTCGTTGATAGTACAATGATCATGATCCCTCCATTGTGAAAGCACTTCGTTTTTCTTTGTTGCGTTTTTTGTTTTGTTTTTAAATGCCCAACTTGCTATCATCTGCCTTCTGCAATCACGGCCACTTAATGAAGCTGATCATCATAGCCTTTCAGAAACTCTTATTTTGCGTTTCTGGCGATTCCGAAGTTCGTTGCTGGTGCACTCGCTACTTTCAAAATTTATTTCGGCCAACTTCATTCCAGTAGCTATCTCCGTCCAAGTCGTATCGCTTTCCATGTATTTATAAGTTTTTGTGTCACTTTCTTTAGCAAAACTTGCATTGTACAAGGTTTCTTGACAGAAGACGTGAATGCAACTGAAAACGGCGTCAACTTGCTCATTCTGACTGTAGTTGACCGTGATACTTTCCCTAAACAATATCGCTGCCGTTCTCGAAAGCTGGAGCGGAAGTGGTATCGGAAAAGTACATATTTTGTGATTGGTCAAAGCTGGAGCTCTCGGCCAGTCAGAATCATCGGCAGAAATCGCGCTTTGCTAGAATTAGATTATACGCATGGCAGCTGTGATACCGCACTCGTTGTTCAAATAAGCGGTCTTTTTTAAAAAATTTTTTGCAGCGGATGGGGCGCACTGCTCGAATTTTTTTTACGGCCCCATGTTAAAATAGGTGGTAATCCCGTAATTCCACACCCTAGAATCAACACTGTGGAAACAAGATCTGGGTACATTTGCACCCATTAAGTCCAGCATGCAATGTTTCTTTTCTTTAGTGTGAGGGGGATTTCACTCCCATACTGTATAGAGATTACTGAAAGATGGTTTCTGTTTGTATATTCATGACTCAAATTCAGGCAGTGCAATGGTTTCCTGGCTGGAAGGTAGTGGGTTAAAATTTCATCTGAGGCAAGATTATTTTTCAGACCCCGGATGACTTATGTCTAGAGTGAGCTTGCTATGGGCACAATGGGAAAGACTTGGACCACACAATAGATCATCATCCACTTTACGGACTTTGAGAGTGTGGCTCATATTGCTTTCAGGCCAGGTTGACAGAATGGCTGTCACAGTCTCACTAGATAGACTTCCATAGCATCATCATCTTCATTATCGCTGATTGTAGCAGGTTCCACTTTCACCCATTAAACATTGTGCTGGTAGGTCTAAACGGACTTAATTTTTTTCCGGGTGAAAGCAAGGACACATTCAAACTTCAAGAACCCCAACTAGATAAAAGTGTCGTTAACATAAAAAAAAGAAACCCTTGAAAAGAACCCTGTAACAGACAATGCAACCTACTATGTAAATACCTGACATGATCCTTTTGTCTTGATTCACATACTATAGCCATTTTCACAAGACTTTGCTGTCAATGTAACAGCTAAGAACTATTGACAATGTTATCACTAATACAAGATATGGCACATTGCTTAGTCTGTTATCTAAAATCTTCACACTATTCACAAACGTAATAATAGCACAATTTATTCTCTTAGAACTCACATTTAATGTTCACATCAATGTGAATAAAGTTAAATTTGTTGAAATATTATGTGAACTAATACAAGCAATATGACTATGAAGTCATTTCTATTTGTCCCCTTTTAGTCCTTCCCCACCCAACTTCAATTTCCATGTAAACTTCAGTAAAATGACCATTTGTACCCTCCACAATGAATCTATATTTAACCCTAAAAATGATTATGAAAGATAACGCTGAAAGTAGCCCATAATAACCAATATCTGAAATCTTTCCTATCCAAACAGTAAAGATTATCCAATACCCACAATTTGCTTTTATTTCTGAGTATCTTTTACAAAGAATAAAAAATATCTCAAGTCCACAACTTGGTAGAAAGTTACAAATTGTAAATTATCAAAAAGCATTATAATTATTCTTAATATAAATAATCGTTGAATCTTATGATGTCCTCAATGTTAGAAATCAAAAAATATTTGAAGCAAAATGACTTCCTTCCACTTACCCAAAACAGGATAAAGCCCACACCAATTTGAACTACTAACTGAAGCAAACTTGAGTTGCTGACCTCAAAATGACATTTTCAATGCCCATCCTCCTTTCCAAGTGAGTACATTCCACATACCCACTAACTTTAACAATGTATGGTGCCTCATTACCCTCAAAAGAACCAATGCTGCAAAACCTGCCTACCACATAAAACCCCCTGAAATAACTTTTTTTAAACACTAGTACTCAACTATACAGAACTTTTATACAGACAAGTTTATCAAGCTGCAATGACTACTATTCATTTTTCTGGTTTCTATTTTACTGGTGTATATTCTTCAAACAATCTGCCAAGTCACACTGAGATTGCCAGTAATTTGCTTACAAGCATATCCACATACACCCATGAAGAGCACCCCCCCCCCCAAAAAAAAAAATCATGAGCAGAAAAAAGACTGCATAAAATAATTACACAAATTGATGAAGTGAATTTCTTCAGTTTCATGCCACTTACTTCACAGACAGAGCAGTGATATCTGGTTTCGACGTGGGCTTTGCAGCTGTTGCAAGTGTAGACAAAGCTGTCTTTGCTCTGGTTGTGCAGCTCGTACAAGAAGGCCAGGGTGGACAGCTTGGCACGCCGCAATGAAGAGAACTCGTAATGTTTTTCACGGGCGATTGTCAAGAAGGCATCACGTCCGTCCATCAAATCACAGCTCATTGGAGGATCAGGGTCAGAGATGGGAGCAAGATTCATTGCTGTCTGCTGAGTGTGCAACCGGATAACAAAGAATACCTGCAGGAAAAAAGGACAAGAGGCTTAGAAAACACAGTGAATTATTTGGTCAGTACATTTTTCAACATAAACACACAGTTTTAAATCAATGTTTTCATATAAACAGGCAGCCCTGTCTAAAAATTTTTGTTTGTTTCCTTTTAAATATGTGCAGGCAGTCTGCAGAGAAATACTGCTTGTCCATTTAAAAAAATATCAGAGCACTTCTGACAATAACTGGATCTCGGAGCACTGCCTAAAATACTATCTGACATTGATAAACATAAACATACCCACACACAAAATCACCCATACACATACTCAAGCTGTGGCTGTAATAATAAAACATTATGAAATGTTTCGAAGAACTTACATCTCTGTGTTTTTCCATGGTATTGTAGAGCTTTGACGTGAGATCACAAGCTCCTTGAGGCATGCTGGTCTTCTTGGCTGCTTTACGCTGACTGCTCTTGCTTTTCACCTTCTTCTTCTGCCCTTTCTTCTCTCCCTTCTTCTTGTCCATCTCAACCTGCAAAACAACAGGCAGGGTGGGGTAAATATATAGCAAAATACTATACACTGGCCAATAAAACAAACACCATGCTGAAATCACAGATAGATGAAACAGCATGTTAACAAAATTATCAATAAACACCACCTTGCAATAAACCACATTTCAGTTCTGTCAACAAGTGGCTTTGTGTTACAGACCACACTGGCAGACTTGAGAACTGCTCATACAATACTCAAGTGTGTAGGAATTGAGCAAAAAATCAGCAGTTGAAAAGTCATCATCACTCATACTAAGTACCATGCAAATAACTACAATATAAACAACAATAAAAACATACCATTTCATAATCTTGTCTCAAGTCTATCAAATATTACCAGCCCACATGGCGCTGTGGAATGTTGGCTGGGAAAAAGGAGTTCAGCCCCTATCAAATGCTTATCAGTCAGGTTTATCAGGATCCATTTTACGGATGCGATTTTGACAGTGTTGCTCATATTTCCTGACCAACACTGCAGGTGTCTGTATCTCTCAGGCCAGGGTGATGCCCCATTACATTATGAAAGGAGGCTTTAAGTACAGCCCTGTCACAGCCTAAAACCTAAATGGATGTTCACAGCATCATCATTATCACCCTCTTAATCACTGATCAACTGATCATTATGGTTGGGTTTTTTTGAGGGGCAGACAATGAGTTTTCAGAGTCTGCTGATTCCTAACCCCTGCAAGATAACTGAAACGGAATACAGAGCTACTGTCTAGAGGTAGTCAAGCACTTGTTACTATCAAGCGTTCAGTTTAATCTTACTGTCCTAGTGCACCCCCTGCCCTCTAGACCCATGCCCAAGTTTTTTTAGTTTCAGTTTTCCCCAAGGGGAAGTCCTAGCATTCGGAACAATCCATATACGCCACACCACACCTGCCAAGCAGATGCTTGACCACTGCATAACCCAATGGTCTGTGAATCCCATGCCCAAACCATCAGTGAATAACGTGCAACGCTAAAACCTTACCATCTCAGGGGCCTCTTCCACAGTGTCCATGGCAGCCTCAGCTTCAGCAGCAGCAGCCTCAGCCTCCTCCCGTTTCTTCTTCTCTGCCTCCTCCAGGTCCAGCTCCTTGATGCTCTCCTCCATCACATTGGGCCAGAAGTCCCCCTCAAAATATGGGATGTCTCGCGCGCTGCCAAGGTTGTTCTCTATGGCGTCTTTGAAGATGTCCTGGAAAGACTTATTTTTGTCAACATATATCGGACAAAAAATTAATAAAAGTGAAGCAGCATTCTAGTAGCGCAATAAAATGTACATCCAGTTCACAGTGCTTTACTATGTAGGACAGAAAAGAAAAGAAGAAATCGCAAATTCACATAAAAAGCCTGCACATTCATATTTGTCATTTCACTCCTGAAAAGTCCAGTTTTGTGCATGGTATTTATCATAAAAATTTAAAAGCCGTATAAGCACACTAGTTTTGTGCATATTTACCCTAAAAATGTATAAGCCGTATAAGCTCACTATCTCAAAAATGTTTCATTCTTTGAAATAACATTACCAAGATGTCTCTGGTTTTGTTCCATTCTGTCAAAGCACTATTGCTGAAATTCAACACTACCAATCAAATATTGGGTTTTTCAACTTTCAAGTAAAAAAAAAGATTTAAAAAAAGAACAAGAAAAAGCATTGTGTTGTCTAAGTAAATCAAAAGCCACCAGACTTTGCAAAGAAACCAAAAAATCTAAGAATGAAAATATTGATAACTGAAAATATGAAGAAAAAAAATCACCCTACATTCTATGGAACCTCAAAACAACAGTTAATGTGACTACTAAAGTCTGACATGCAGATAAATATAGCAGAGGACTTGAGTCATCAAAGAGACAAGATGTGGGAGTGAAAGGCATAGCAATTCTGGTTGGCAACCATTGAAGACAAAAAGATGCACTGCACCAATACTACAAAATAATTACTGTAATCATGAGCAATAAAATGCAAATGTTATAACAAATGATGTAAATGTTTACAAAAACTGAATTACCAACTCAAGTGGATTCATTCTTTTAACCTGCGTAAAGGTTTAGTAGAGTAGTTCATCTACTTTTCCTCTCTACTTTCTTTTAAACCCTCTTTGAAGACCCACTTAACCCACCCCCTGGATGTCCCCAATAACTAATTCTGTTTGCTCTCCTGGTAGAGTGTGTGCGTGCGAGTGCCTGTGTGTGTGGATGTGTGTTCTTGTGGGCATATGTGTGTTTGCATAATTATGTCTGCATTCATTTCTATGTGATTTAACTTGTGACCTGATTCCTGTCATTGTAAAAGCCTTGAGCTTCTGAATATTTTGGTCAGGGGTACCAAATGTTCTTTATTATTATTATACTCCCCAATTTGGAACCCAGTTTTTTTACCTCCAAACAAGCCAAAGAGAAAGAATGCCCATTACTATCCTGTCTACTCACCTTGTAGTCGATCACAACCCGCTCAATGATAGCTTTGTCTAGCATTTTCTTGTACCAGTCCTGCAACCGCTTTGGCTTTGGGATCTTTTGTTCTGGTGGGTGGCAGTGGAAAATATAGTCATCACCCTCGGACGGTGGGCAAGCCCAGATGTGAGCCATGGTGTAGCCCAACTGCTTTGCATACTCGAGGTACCCAATGAGGATTTCGTGGTATACTGCTGTTCGAAGTTGGCGGGGTCGGAAGAAATGAACACTGTCCAAGTAGGATATGTAGACTCGCCTGGAAGAAAAGCCAATGTAAAGATCATTAGCTGTTTACAGAATCCTTGAGAAAAACATTTTTAGTTACAAGAATCCCTGCATCTAAGATTTTTAGATAGAAGAATCTTTACGACTTATATTTTAAGTCACAATGTTTCAATATACATAACAGCTCTAGTCTTACTTTTTCGCTGCTGATGAAAAAACGCTTGCAAAAAATGCATACTTCATTGACAACATACTGAAGTGACCAAAAAAAAACAAAAAAAAGAAAGAAAAAAGAAACAAAATCCCATCCAGTATTTCCAGATGGTGGGATACAGACAAGAGCTTAGCTAAAAAAAAAATTAGGGTCTATATAAGACATGAAATACAAAAATATCAAGCCCATGGTTGGTAAAAAAACAACAAAAAAACAAAAAACAAAAACAATTTTTTTTTACTTCCTTCTTAGAGTTGCACCATCTCTAAAGAGATGACACTCTGCCTGCTCAAGATGACATGCCATGTCTTTTGTGGAGGTGAACAGAGAATGAAGTTTTCTTCTTCTCCAAGAGAAATAACACAGGTCTTTAGCTTCTGACTATGTGCAGTTCTTTCCAGGTGACCATAAACCTAGACAATTTTCTGACCAGCAATTTTACACAATGTGAATATAAGACGAAGCAAATTTTTGGAACCTAAAAACGGTGGCCCATTAATTTCTCACTGCCAGATATAACTAGTGTGTCACTTCAAACTGATACAGACAACTGTACAAATATCACTTTGATTAATTAAAGTCTCAGTGATGGAGATTACCTGCTTTGTAAGTTAAAGCACAGGTGCTCTTTGTACTCTTTTCAGTGTTCAGTGACACAACTCAATTATTAAAAAACAAACAACAACAAAACCCACAAAAACCTATACTACAGGGCATAATCTATGACCAAAAAATGTTTCTACATGTTAATTAGGCATATTAAACTTTAATTAAAATCATGTATATTTTGACTGTTTTGTGCTTTCACGCAAGTCTGCTGACTTTTTTTTAAATACAGGCAAACCTGCCCACCATCTCAGTTCTCGACACATTTCTTTGTCACTATTATGTGCAACCTGTGAGGACAAAAAATCACCTAAACTAAAATTTCGGACGGCTTAATAATGTTGTTCTATATACCTTGTGTTTGGTTTGGGACAAGACGACCCATACTCCTGCACATGCATCCCAAAGAAGCAGACATCTGTTCCATCAATCTCCTCAAAGGCAAACATGGCCTTTGCACGATATGGGAAGCTGTCTTGAGCTTCACCGCAAAACCTGACAAACAGAATGTACCCATGAATATTTTTCTTGACTATACTACACAAAGGGGAAAAAATCAGTCACATTGATGTAGTCAGGCTGTCAACTTTTTGGTATTCTTGTCAAATACGTCATTACTCCTCAAAATCATATATCAAGCAAACCTATCCGAAACCATTTGAACCCCTTTCGCTTCTACATCATTCATTTTGCACATTTTTCACCATCTATTAAAATAAGCAGATCTTTGATTTTAACATCACAGGTTGACTCAATGGCTGGCATCATTATCAGATGATTAGAAATGAATCTCGCTTTCTGATTGGCAGTAACTGATGGTGGAAACGCACTGGAATTAATTACGTCTTCAGGTCCATTGAAACAGAACTGAAACTGAGAAAACTTAAGCTTGACGATTTCTAAAGTGGAATTTAGAATAGCAAAGCTTAATGAGTGGAATGAAGCCTTCCAATTTGTAATCTATTACGCAAAATGCGGAAGGTAAACAAGAGAACACTTACTTTTGTAACATCTGAGGCTTGACTTCTGTTACTTTGTAATGCGGAAGGTAAAGAGAACACTTACTTTTGTAACATCTGAGGCTTGACTTCTGTTACTTTGTAATGCGGAAGGTAAACAAGAGAACACTTACTTTTGTAACATCTGAGGCTTGACTTCTGTTACTTTGTAATGCGGAAG
>JAVDPJ010033282.1:0-13711 GCA_034780015.1 Urosalpinx cinerea
ACAAACAAAGAAGCAAACAAACAATAAACAAACCAACGAACGAAGAAATAAACAAACAACCACAACAAAAAACAATAAAAAAAAAAAAATGTGTGTATGTGTATTGATGATTTTTGTAATACTAGTAGTTTTATTATTATTATTATGATAATCTTAAGTAAACCAGTATTTAATCATATACTTTTATATATGCTTTAACTAACCCAGCTCCATTGGTGTTTGTATATGGTGCCTTTATTTAGTTACTCTCTCTTTTTAGATGTGTGTGTTGCGGATGGGTTGGGGGCTGGAGTTGAATAGTGAGGCTTTGCATATACTAATGTGTACAATCAGGTAGACATACTTGTTTGCGCGTGTGTGCGTGTGTGCGTGTGTGCGTGCGTGCGTGCGTGCGCGCGCGCGCGTGTGTATGTGTGCGTGTGCGTACGCGTGCGTGCGTGTGTGAGTGTGTGTGTATGTGTGTGTGTGTGCGTGTGTGTGTGTGTATGTACGTGCGTGCGTGCGTGTGTGTGTGTATGTGTGTGTGTGTGTTTGCGTGCATGCGCGTGTGTGTGCGTGTTTATTGTGGCGATTGCGAAGCTTGTTTTTTCAGTCCCTGCTCATTGTTTTTAGCTCATTGTAAACGAATAGGGCTTTTGTACTCATTAGAGTGGGCGTCAAAATAAACTTTTATTATTTATTAAGAAAGAAAGAAAGAAAAAAAAAGAAGGAAAGAAAGAAAGAAAGATAAAAGAAAAGAAGGAAAAAAAGACAGAAAGAAAGATAAAGAAAGAGAGAAAGAAAAAGAAAGAAAGAAAGAAAGAAAAAGAAAGAAAGAAAGAAAGAATCATAAAAACCAACACCGTGGAAACGTGTAAGACAACAACCTGAAGAAAGAGATATCCTCCAAAGATGATGGAGATGGCTCGACCACACGCTCCACAAGCCTACAATCAGCATAACAAGACAAGCCCTCACCTAGCTGCAACCTCCAGGGGTAGGGGAAAAGAGGTCGACCCAAAACATTCATGGCACCGTGGTTTGAAAGCCGATGTGAAGACTAAAAGCCTAGCACTTGGAGACAACTGGAATGACTGGCTCAGGACCAAAATGGGTGGAAAGTAGGGTGGGTGTCTCACTCAGTCTGGCTCCGCGACTGAGCAATTACTGTCGTCAGTAGTAGGTGGTCCTATAGAAAGGCACCACTGTACACCGCCGAAGTGACCCAGCAGAAGTGTTCTGGTAGGTGGCCCCGCGGCGGCCTGACATTGGTAGCTCCCTGTGGACTTCTAGCTCTGAGGTTGCGATAAAACGGGCCTGTGTGTGGCTGTGATGGTGGAGTCGAGATGAGCGGCGTGGTAACAGCAGTGCTGGCGAGTCGCAGAGGATGAGGCAGCAAAAAAAAAGAAAAAAGAAGAAAAAAAGAAATGGGTGGAGAGTGCTTGTTAGCGGCCTGTGTCCTAGATGTTTATGGTATGGCATGGCAAGCTATATTTTATTGTCACGGCAGATATTCTCTAAGTGAAACCAGGGCTGCTCTTAACGGGGAGAGCGCGTCGCCACAGTGCAGCAGCACCCGTTTTTATTTTTATTTTTCCTGTCTGCATTCAAGTTGTGTATTTGTTTTCATATCAGAGTAGATTTTCTACAACATTTTACCAGGGACAACTCTCTTGCTTTTTCGTTCACTGAATGCATGTTGCACACGGTACCTCGGTTTATCGTTTCATCTAAAAGACTGGCACCCAGACCACACCACCTCTGATCTAATGGGCAGGGGAAGGGTCTAGGCTTGGAACAGGATTGGAACCCATGACCCTTCAATTTCTAGCCGGGTGCACTACCGCGATACCACCAAGCCACCACAAATGTTAACTCTGGGGAAAATCTCTGACAGAATGGCTAAACGGCGATTTGAACTCGCGTGGTCAGAACACGAATCCTAAGCTCTACCAACTGAGCTATCTGCAACAGATTCAAGATTCAAGATAGGTTTATTTAAAAAAAACCCATGGGGGTACATGAACATGTTACAACAGGCATTGATGAAGATGATGACCACTTATCAGCGGATCATGATGTACACGCCACCTTGCCATTCTAAACAGTTCAGAAATTAATCCATTGCAGGATTTTCTACGTTTACATTTCAAAACAGGTTCGTGGTGCTGCTGCCTCATCTTCTGTGGTGTCCGAGAGCCGCCACAGCTTCATCCTGGCTTTAGCTCACGGAGCTATCCATGCTTTGTGGCTTGGGGGGTCTAGGGGTAGTGTGCCCAGCTAGAAATCTCACGCACCCCATTTCTCTTTCCTCTCTTTTTCCCTTTCCTACCATGCAACCTCTTTTCTCTTCTCCCTTCCCCTCACATCTTCTCTCTTCTTCTCCCCTTTTTTCTTTTTCCCTTGACCCCCTCCCTCATTCATCCCCCACCCCTCTTTTATTTTTTTTCCCTCTACTGTGGAAAAAGTCCTCTTTACTTGCGCTGTCTCAGTGCGTGACCTACATTCTAAGCCAGCCAATGCTTTTAAGGAGGCACTTAGGTCTCTTGAGAGGTAATCGAAGTTTTTTTCAGCTGGAAACATTTTGATGGGATTTCCTGTTTGTTCCATTATTTTTTTTATATCCCGTCTTTTTAGATTTTGTTTGGAGGTCATGAGTTCAGTCTTTTCTTGTTTTTATGTCGTAACTGAGTTCAATACCCCTTCACCCCTCCCCCTCCCTCAACCATCCACTAGACCCTACATGGTGTTCAGGGTGATATTTACCGGAGGAAGTGATAAACTGCAGTCCCGTGCGAAACGGGCCTTTAGTGCACGTAAAACATCAAAAGGAAGGCAGCAAGAGAGTTATCCCAAGCAAAATATTGCTATCATAAGTTGTGTGTGTGTGTGTGTGTGTGTGTGTGTGCGCGCGCGTACGTGCGTGTGTGTGTGTGTGCGCATGCGCGTGCGTGCGTTTGTGTGTGTGTGATCTCAGAGACAAGGATGCATATGTGTGTATAGGTGCGTACGCTCACAAACTCACACGCAATAGCCTTTCCCCGTGCCTGGTTGGTATATCTACATATGACGTACATATATCTACATATGACCTACATATATCTGCATATGACCTACATACATCTGCATATGACCTACATATATCTACATATGACCTACATACATCTACATATGACATACATATATGTAAACCAGTCAATGCCTTTTACGAGACACTTTGGCTGTTCTGAGGGGAAATGGGAGTTTCTTTGGCTGGAAACATTGGGGTAGGATTCCCTGTTCACTCCTTGTTGTTTCTCTTTTCTTGTTTCATTTTGGAGGTCATTCCTTCAGTCTATCTCGTTTTACGTATCGCTTGGTCTCGTTATGACGGGCGCGATGGCCAAGTGGATAAGGCGTCGAACTTATAATCCTGAAATCGTGAGTTCGAATCCCGGCAGCGCCTGGTGAAATAAGTGTGGGGATTTTTTTTTACAGTTTCCCAGGTCAACTTATGTACAGACTTGCTAGTGGTTTTTGAGAGGGTGATTAGTTCAGTCAATGTTGTTTTACGTAACATCTGATGTTGTTAGTACGTACCTCATTCATTCTCCATTACCCTACCCTGCCCCACATCAATGTGTGTGTGTGTGTGTGTAGTGGCTTGTTTCCCTTCATGTGTACACGCAGGCAGAAGATCAAGTATGCACGTTAAAGATCCCGTAATTCATGTCAGCGTTCGGTGGGCTGCGGAAACACGAAAATACCCAGCATGCCCCAGAGACTTGTCGAAGTGCACTGGGTTATGGAATTGGTCAAGCATCTGCATGGCAGGTCTGGTGTAGTGTATATGGATTGTTCCGAACTTCGTGACACTACCTTAAATGTCTGAAAACTGAAAAACTGAAAACCGGTTTTATAGAGCGTGTCATGAGATATAAATTATAATGGTGATTTTTTTTAAACATCTCCTGACTTACGCGTGATTACAGCTGTTATGAAATCCCAAATGCTGTCAATACAAGATTTCGCACTGAGCAGGACTTATGGAAAATGACGCTATACAATTCACTTATTCATTCGTGCATTCATTCACGGCATTTATTCCCTGTATTCATTCATTCATTCATTCATTCATTCATTCATGCACTTATAGTGAACAGACGTAAAATTGAAGACAACAACAAATTCATGCACTCATTCCTGGCATTCATTCTTTCATTCATTTATTCATTAATTCATTCATTCATTCCTTCTTTCATTCATTTATTCGTTCATTCATTCAATCTCCCATTCCTCTACACCCAATTGGTGGCTTGGTGGTCTAGCTGTAGTGCACCCGACTAGAAATTGAAAGGTCATGGGTTCAAATCCCGTTTCGGAGCCAAGATCTTTCCGCTATCCACTAGACTAGAGGTGGTGTACATGGTCTGGATGCTAGTCTTTCGGATGAGACGATAAACCGAGGTCTCTTGTGCGACACACATTCAGCGCACGTAAACGAACCCACGGCAACAAGAGTTGTCCCTGGCAAAATTCTGTAGAAAATCCATCTTGATAGGGAAACAAATAAACACAGGAGACGGAAAGTTCCAACGTCATTAAAGAATATGCAAAAGAACAATACGAAAAGGCTACAATAGATGATATCCCAAAATCAGAATTACAACTAACAATTCCAGATTAATTTTTCTGATATTTTTTTTTCATTAATGAAGATTAGAGCCAAAACCATCGGATATGCTACAATGAAAAGGAAAAGAACAAGTGAAATAGAAAGTAAATTAATAAAAGATATTGAAAACATAGAAAAGATTGAAAGTAAGACAGATAGTAAAATAACTCAGCTTAAAGAACAAACAAAGAGCTCGAAGAGATACGCAACAAAAGAATGGAAGGAGTGCTATCGAGATTAAAAGCACGATAAAAGCTAAGGGTGAAAAAATATCAAAATACCTTTGTAATCTGGAAAAAAGAAATTATATAAGTAAACATATGTCAAAACTGTTAACTGAAGATGATATGGTCGTTGAAAACCAAAAAGATATTGAACAAGAAGTTCAAACATTCTATGAACATTTATCAAAAAGAGAAAGACTGAACCATGTGAAATTGAAAGCTTAGTTAAAAAGATACCCCAAATAATAATAATAATAAAAGTTTATTTAGACGCCCAGTCTAATGAGTACAAAAGCCCTAGGCGTTTACAATGAGCTAAAACATTGAGCAATGACTAAAATAACAACAATAAGCTTTCCAATCAACACAACACAACACACACACACACACACGCACACACACACACACACACAAAATCCCAGATGAAGAACAACATCTCTTAGACAGTAATATTACAATAGAAGAAGCAAGCTATGCATTGAAAAACATGGAAAATGGTAAAAGCCCAGGGTTTACATCAGAGTTTTTTAAGTTCGTTGGAAAGAAATATGACATTTTGTAGTAAGAGCTTTAAATGATAGTTATAAAGACGGTGAACTGTCAGCTACACAAAAAAAGGAATTATTACTTGTTTTCCTAAAGGTGATAAACCAAGAGAATTCATTAAAAACTGGTGCCCAATAACCCTACTAAATGTAGTATACAAAATTGGCTCTTCTTGTATTGCAAATCAGATTAAAAAAGTTTTACCTGAACTAATTAGTGAAGACCAAACAGGCTTTATGGCCAATAGATACATAGGAGACAATATTAGACTAATTTATGACTTAATGAATTATTTGGAAGTAAAAAAACCAGGCAGGTGTATTGCTCACTATGGATTTTGAAAAAGCTTAGGGAAAAGTTAAATTTACGGAAACATAAGCTAGGTATAGCAGAACACTGTAAAACAGCCAGAGCCTTCTTGCAAGGGTCCTCAATAACTGGACCTTCCCCAGCAGGGACAGATTGAGTTTCCTCAACCTCTGATTCCATCAGTACCTCAGGAAACAGGAATGATGGTGGCAGAAGCCTCTGCCTCTTGGTTGCTGAAGTGGTCTCTGGCTCTATTTCAGCCATAAAATCTTCCAAACAGGATGGTGAGTGAACTATTCTTTTATAAAAAAAACAGGGCCATTCACACTCAAAACAGGGCCATTCACACTTAAACGTTTACAGTTACTGAAATCAAAATAAAAAAAACCTGGACAATTTTGGAGCCTACCACTCAGTCTGACCTTGAGTGGCTACTGTCAGATCTGAGGGTAGCTGCTCAAGAGGCTCCTGAATCGTATGAACCAATGCCTTCCCCTCATAGGACATAGGGAAGGCAAGATCAAACAATACATTGGCAAACAAATATCCATCACTTTCAGTGGAAATATACACTATTAGTCCACAAAAGTTGTTAGTTTAACTGAATGAATTTTCAATAAAGAGGGCTGTTCAGGGTTGTAGATGGCATGGAAATGAATGGTGTGGCAATGGTTACAGATCTTCTTGGTGCGGAACTTCAGCTGACAGTGGTAACAGGGATACATGATCTGTAACAGTGTTAGTGATACCACATGAAGTAGACTGACTGAAGTAAATTGATTTCCAAAATTAGCAATAGTAGGGAACATCAACACTGGCCAAATAACGAAATGTAGTTTTGTATACCAAAGCACAGATGAGGTTTGTGTAGATAAAAGCAAGAACACTGAACAATCCATAAAGCTGAATCACAATGCAATCTCAGTTGTGTGTGTGCATGTGTGTTTATTTCCTATTAACAATTACCCATTTTGGAACTTTCTTACCTTTGTACACCATTAGTCTGTCTACGTGGTAAGCTTTCCGAATACCTTTTGCTGACTTCTTTATCAGGTAAGTCAGATCATCACATTTCCCAATGATGAGATAAGGACCTTTCCAGCTAATGGTCAGTTTTTGACAAACTCCTATTTGCTTAATGGGATCAACTAACCATACTAGTTGTCCTTGATGATAACAATTCTTCTTTGCAGGCAAGTCATAGTGTCTCTTTTGGTATTCTGAATGTTTCTTGGTGCTCTTCCTAGCTACTTCGTGTGCAGTCTCTAATGCTTCATTCAGTTTGGTGATGTACTCGTTATAGTTCCTCTTTTCAGAACTCTCCCTTGGTGCTGATACTAGAGCTTGTATTGGCAGCGTGATCTCTGTACCAAACACCATTTTGTTTGGAGTTTGCTGTGTTGTACTATTCACAGAAGAACGGTAAGCCATCAGAACTTGAGGTAGGTATTCATCCCATACTCTCTGGTTTTTTTCACAGTACATTGTCAACATTGAAGCAAGAGTACGGTTAAACCTTTCCACACAACCATTTGCTTGTGGATGTTGGCTCATTGTACGAGTTTTGTCAATTTGCAGCAAATGACAAAGCTCCCTGAAAATGATAGATTGAAAGTTTGAACCCTGATCTGTTAAAATCTGTAAGGGTGAGCCAAACCTACACACAAACTCATTAGTGAACACTCGGGCTACAGTTTCTGCCTCTTGGTTTGGTAAAGGATAGGCCTCAGTCCATTTCGTAAAGAGGTCTACAATGACAAGAATGTACTTATTCCCTTGGTTAGTAACTGGTAATGGACCTAGAATATCCATTGCTACTCTTTCCATTGGTTCTCCCACACGAAGCTGTCCAAGGTGTGCATGTGTAGTTGATTTGGGTGTTTTCCTAGCTACACATTGATCACATTGAGTACAATACACTCTGCAGCTCTCCTTAATACCTGGCCAGTAGAATTTCTGTTTAATCTTTTCTGTCATTTTTTCTGCAGACATGTGACCAGCTGTTGGAATATCATGGTGGTTTCTCATCAGCTGACTTCGAAGAGCTGTGGGCACTATGATCTGTCTCTGTTTTTGATCTTTGCTTCCATTCCTACACAAAATACCCTGGATCACTTGTAATCTATCCCAAGATGACCACAGTGCCTTCAGTTCAGCTTTCTCTGCAGAGACTTCACTCCACTTTGGCCTTTCACATGATGTTTCAAGAATCCTGAGTAGAGGACCAATATTTTCATCAGCTAACTGTAGCTCTTTCAGACTCTCACTATCCCATCCCTCAAGAACAGAGCAACCTGACTTCATTTCTACTGAGAATAGTTCCCTAGAACGCTGACCATTTTCATTGAAACCACTGCAGGTGGGTTGCTCAGTATCTGAAGTATTTTGAGACCTTTTGCATGGTTCAGTTTTCCGAGTTTCCCCGACAATATTTGCTGTCCGATTTCCCTCCACTATGCAGCACAACGATGCTTCCTGACAGTCAATTTCATGCTCCTTTTCTGTTTTCTGGAGTCTATCACATGTTGCACAAGGGTTGCGTGATAGAGCATCTGCATTCTTGTGTTGAACACCTGGTCTGTGTACCACTGTCAGTTTGTAAGTTTCCAGTTCTTGAAGCCATCTAGCTACCTGTCCTGATGGAGCTTTCAAGTTCCTCATCCAGCTTACGGCTGCATTGTCTGTTCGCAGAAGTACCTCTTGTCCATAAAGATAATGGTGAAATTTTCTGAGTGCGGCAACAACCGCATACAGTTCTTTCCTTGTAACACAGTATATCTCCTCTGGCTTAGTCAGTGCCTTACTAAAATATGCTACAACTTTTTCTTTGCCCTCTTGTACTTGAGACAGCACTGCTCCAACGGCAGTATGACTAGAGTCTGTGTCTAAAATGAACTGTTCTCCAGGATTTGGGTAACACAGTACAGTTGTGGATGTTAAACAGTCTTTTAAAGTAGCAAAGGCTTTTTGACAATCATCGGTCCAGTTGAAAACAACTTCTTTGCTGCAAAGTGCATATAATGGTCTAGCAATATGAGCAAAATTTTTCACAAAGCGCCTGTAATAGGAGCATAAACCCATGAAACTTCTAACTTGTTTCGCATTTCTGGGTGGTGGCCATACCCTGACAGCTTTAGTTTTTTCAGGATCTGTTTTAACACCATCCTCAGAAACAATATGCCCTAAAAACCTGATTTCTTTTTGGAAAAGTTGACATTTTGACGGCTTCAGTTTTAAGCTTGCTTCTTCAAATCTTTTCCATACTTTTTCCAGTCTGTTAATGCCCTCGTCAAAGTCCTTAGATGGAACTATGGTGTCGTCCATAAACAAGACACACTCCTCCCATTGCAGACCTCTCAGAACATCTTCCATCATTCTCTGGAAACTGGAAGGAGCATTTGTTAGACCAAAACTCAAGACTGTAAACTGAAATAGCCCAAGTCCAGTTATGAAAGCTGTCTTTTGTCGATCCTCCTCTGTATCTAAGGGTATTTGCCAAAACCCACTCTGGAGATCCATAGTACTGAACCAGCTACCTCCTCTCAGTGCATCAAGACACTCATCAATGCGGGGAAGTGGATATGCATCTTTAACTGTCACTTCATTTAACTTTCGATAGTCCACACAAAACCGTATACTGCCATCCTTCTTTGTAACAAGTACCACAGGAGAAGCCCAAGCACTGTTTGATGGTTCGATGATATTTCGTCTGCTTCTCTTTTCCCATATGGCTGTCTTCTAGCCTGCTGACGTATGGGGCGGGCTGAACCAGTGTCAATATGATGCCTAACTCGATGAGTTTGTCCCATGTCATCTGAAGATTTTGCAAAAATATGCTGAAATTTTATTAGCAGCTCTTGAAATTTCTTTTGCTGTTCACCATTTAGTTGAGTTGAACTTCGGTCATACAAATCCTGAAGATACTCTGGTAGTTCTTCCTTATTGTCTGTTTCTTGTTTAACCTGACAGCAAGTTTGCTTTGGGCCTAATACACCCTCATAGTCAGACTCACATTGGCCAAGAACCATGTTTGGAAATAGCTTCACTTCATCTTCTGACAGGTTAACGACTATGGCAGAAGAATGTTCTTGGGCATAAGCAACTGCAGGAACAAGCAAAAGCCCCCTTTTGCGAATGACATCATCTGATGGCTGGAAATAAACGTTGCTTTCCAAATGTTTTGCCTTTGGAATATGTACCGATATATTCTGTATAGACCTGGCAGGAATGCTCTGTTGTTCTTACTCGCAGCCTTACTTCCCAGAAAACAGGAAATGTCTCCAGACTGAGTCGTCATCTTCATTTTCTTTAAGTCTAAGCATTGAATATGCTCAAGAAGAAAGTCTTGACCAAGAATGGCGTCTACTTCCATGTCACAAATTATAATGGTTCTCTTGAAGATTTGTGACCCCAATTTGATTTCAACAACCATGTTCCCATAGCAGTAAATACTAGATCCATTGATGCTTTCTAATTTAACAGTTGTAGGCCAAAGCTCTTGATTAACTCCTTTTGGTAGTCTTTGAAATACTCTATTACTGATTAGGGTCACTGTGGACCCAGTGTCAATCAAGAAATCAATGGGAGTATTCATTACACTCCCTTCAGTGAACAATCCATTTTGAGTTTCAGAACTAAGTTTCTTGCCAGTCACTCCAATCCGAATTTTCTTAACGTCTGTTTCATTCTTTACTGGTTTTTCCCATTCACTTTCAGTTGGGTTGTTTTTTTCTGTTTGAGGCTTGTTAACTTTTGCTTGAGAATCTCCAATTACATTTTTAGATTCTGTTCCCATAGAAGGGTTCCTATTTATATTCGGAGCTTCTCTAGAATCACTCTGTTTAGGCCTTTCAATTCTTTCTTTTGCCTCCTCTGGGCCTACAGAGAAGGCGTTTCCTAGTTTCCCTGGTAGTAGTTTCCCTGACGGTTTTCTCTGTTAGCACCATAATTGTAGTTTGTTCCCCTTCCATAGCTTCTCCGATCTGACTGGAATTCATGGTTCCTTTGACCAGTGAAATTTCCTCCAAACCCATAACTTCTTCGTCCCAAGTTCAAATCGGTGCTGCCAGGGCCACTTTTCTCACTCTTAATGGGGTTAGGGTTCGAATTTCTTCCAGCACCCAGCTGCATACATTTGGTATACATTGGGCACTGTTTGAAAAAGTGAGTGGTCTCAGAGCATACCAAACAACCATTTGCTCGTTCCTGGGGCCCGCTGGGTTTCCGATCCTTCTTTATAGAGCTTTCTAAAACTTCCAGTCTGTCATTGATCTTTCTCAGCATAGAGTCAGTGTCCATTCCAGGTGGGTCCTGCACAAGTCTTACACTCTTTTTGATCAGCGCAGGTTTCATTATGGTTTCGTATGTATCCACAATATCCACAGCATCGCCTAGTGTGGTGCGTCCTGCTTCAATACATCGCCATCGAAGCTCCGGTTCCAGACTCTTGTAAAACTGCTGAAGAGCAAGCTTGGTAACAGCCTCATGGTTGAGTTCCGGGTGAGCTCTTCTGGCCAACAAGAGGAGGTCATCACCTAGAGTTGCAACAGATTCTCCAGGAAGTCTGAATCGACTGTCAAATTTCGACAGCCAGTAAGCCTGATGCCTTGACTGGCAGCCAAATCGTTGTCGAAAACATTGCACTAGTGCATTATAGTTGTTTCTGTCATGATCATCCAGTCCCATATAAAACTTCCTGGCTGGTCCTCTCAGAAGAGCAGCAAGAGCAAGGGTTCTATCCCTCATTGACCAACCTCCAAGAGAGGCGCAACATTCGAACTGTTCTTGATAAACATCCCATTCCTCAGAGCCATCATATGGGTCTGGCTTTAAATTGAAGGGTCTTGACATTCTGGGCAGTCTATTTGGATAGAACTCGGGTATCTCAAAGTGTCCAGCATTTCTGTTCAGATCCCTTCCATCAGTTCCACTGGGTATCCCATGATGAGCAGGACTGATTCTTTCAGGTGTTTCACTATGGGGTCTTCTACCTGGTCCAAAGGGAGAAGTCATCTCCGGCCTGTCTTCAACTCCATTGTGCATGATGCGTCTTCCTGATTCCCCGTAACTCTGATGGTTCATAATGAGCTGTTACAGTCTACTTTTTCATTGGGTTTTATTTATTTTATTTATTTATCTCACACTCATGCAATACATACATCCACTATTTATCATGTCCCAACTAAAGCCACTTGAGATATAGTTTTATGATTATGATACTGCTAAGTATATCATTTTACAATAATTATTGAGACTCAACACCACCAATGTACATTAAAATAATGATTAATTTCCTAGACTACTCAACATTAATTGCGAAGTACATTCCAAGCTTGAATCTCTAACCTTCACACAAGTAACTAGAGTTTAAGTAACTTGCTCATGGCGCTAAATAGAATTGTAAGCCAGTTGTAGTACAAAACAAAATTAACCTCATTTTAGCTAATTAACTATTGCTATAGAGCCAGATCTCTCTATCTGTACTCATATAGCCCTCAGTATTTGGCTCATAAACAATGGTCTTCCAACCCATTGAACTATAGGCCTTAAAACACTTACTCTACATACATTACTACAAGTTAGATAGTTATACTCAAAACAACTTAAAGACAGTGACTAATTTTATAACTTCACTGATTTATTTTCATTTGTATTTCCTCTTGTCAGTTCTAGGAGGAATGCTAGCAGATTGTTGTCATTCCATAGCCTAGTTGACCATTACTGTTTTTCTGACCCTAAAATAGCAACCAATCCTGTAGACCTAATACAGGCCCTAGTCTCCGCCCCACCATCTCAGGCTCAAACCTATCTGTCAGTCACCGTGGGACTCTGCAATATCACCATGTCTCTACGGTACAAGAGACTGTAAGCCACACCTCTATAGGCAACCATAGCTATTTACTGACGTAAGCTGTCAATCAACAGCTACTCGAAACATTGTTGTACTTTCTCTGCCTTTCAGCAGAAGAGGCCGCTAAAGAGGCTCAATGTGTGTGGCACAAAAAAGGCTTATAAATGATCTGTAGACTTAATAATTAGATCTATGCTTTGTTTAAATTGTCAACACCATAATACTAAACAACATCTTTAATCTTTTAAATAGCCTAGGACTATCCTGTCTTCTTTATTTTACTATAACCATATCCCCATCCCATTCTAAGGAGCCATTTTTTCTTCTTTCCTACACTGGGCCTCAGGGGAAGTTATGACGTAAAAACACAACATGAACGGAAAAAGCTTGAGAGACGAAGTGAGTCTGTCTCAGACAGAACAGAAATAGTATCCCACTTCTTATACCAAAAAACCTGTAAGCAGCCATACCTCGCCCAAATACACACAGGGTGCATCAACCACATGGCGCAGTAATCTTGTCAGGATAAGTCAAGGCCCTGCGTTCAATTCCACCCTGTCAGAGATGAAGCTGACAACTTACTAGTTTTACCACATAGTGACTACAGAAACGGAAACATGTACAAACAAATACCAACATAAACAAGGGACTGTCTCGTAAATCAAAGCCCAGGCAGTTCTGAATGTTCCAAATTATAATTTAACTTCAAAATTTCAATTTACTACAAAAAACAATTATAACTTCAACTTTCAGTTCATATCAGTAATCCATCAATGCATTTATATTGAAAACAAGCTATAATCATTAACACACTTTACGTCGCAGTCTTTCTATACTATTCCATGTGTTTCATACACAACATGTATAGTTACATTTAGACAAGTGAAATAAAGTAAAATGAAATAAATTGAGCCAGTTTTCCTTATAATTACTATGTAAAAAAACACACCGAAATCCAAACATGAAATAAACTTTTCTATTGGTTGTTTATTACGTAAGTTAACTCAGATCTATTTTTGTTCCTCTATGTTTTTGTATCTTTAATTTCTATAATTTTAAATTATTTTTAGATTTAATAGGGGAATTGAAGCTGTGATGCATTTCGCATTGGTCAAGGGAGCTTAAGTTTTTACTTGACTATGCTATGAT
>JAVDPJ010034392.1:0-13678 GCA_034780015.1 Urosalpinx cinerea
CATACCATACCATACCATGCCATGCCATGCCATGCCATGCCATGCCATGCCATGCCATGCCATACCATACCATACCACACCACACACAACATGTAAGTCGACTCACCTTTTTTAGAACTACTGTGAAGTCAAGATATTTGTGATTGATGTTTTAAGTTGACTAACGCATAACTCATCATAAAATCATATTGCCTGGGACGTTCGACTGTATAATGTCAGCACATGTGTATAATTAAATTTGCAAATGATAATTAACCTTTTAGCATTTCTTATTTCTTCCATTGAACAACAATGGTGAATGAAGATTATGTAAAATTATACTTCACAGTTTCATGTCATAGTATATTAACTGCAGTTATAATTGAATATTAACAAAAGAATTTATTGACAATTTTCGATATTGATTAACTCAGATCTGAATTTCTGTTTAATTACCACCATGAGGTAAACTTTATTATAATCATTTGCACAATTTTCTTATCTTTGAAAATGTAATGCAGGACTGGAAGAGAACAGGATCAGTTTGAGGATGCATGTGAGAGACTCCTCCACTTCCGAAACCATGTTAGCGACTGTCTACGAGCGATGGCCATCCTCAAACATGAGAGACCAAAGATTGTAAGTTTCTTTGTTTTCGAAATTTGCATGTTAGTGTTGTTTGCAAATTTTTCTTTTATTATCAAAAATAGACATTCAGAGATGGGTGAAGTTACATTGCAAAGATAAAAAACAAAAGTCTGTTTGAAGAAAATAAAACACAAGTGCATGTGTACACACATGACGTGCATGCAAACACTTGCACATGCATGCACACAAACTTGCACATGCATGCACACAAACACATGCATGTCGTTACACACATATATTCATACACACATGCATGCACTCTCTCTCTCACACACACACACTGTCACACACACACACACACACACACACTTTCTTACTTTGATTCGCACAGACTCAGAAAACCCACTGTGATAGGCAAAGAAAGATAAATGCAGACAGGAAAAAAAAATGGTTGGTGCTGCATAGTACGTCCCTGTGGAGAGCAGCCCAAATTTCACACAGAGAAATATGTTGTGACAAGCAGTTGTAATAAATAAAGAATGAATAAAGTTTTCCATTTTGCTGTGTTTCAAGCCATAATTTCTTCTAGTTTCATGTCCCCTTCATTTTTCATTTTTTCAACACAACTGTTTACAATTCAGATATTGTCATACTTTTTGGATTGAAAGTTTTCCAGATTATTCATAATAAAGATTCAAGACAGAATTAAATGATTGTATACCTTTGGATATTTCAACTGTTTCCCACAGTCTTCATCAGTGTTGTGCTGTCTTGTCAGTTGGTGCTGTTTTTACCTGAAAAACGGCGCCAACAACTGACGAGACAGCACAATGCTGTTGAAGACTGTGGGAAACAGTGGAAATATCCAAAGGTATGAAATCATTTAATTCTGTGTATTGTCATACTTTGTTCCAGTACGTCATTTTGGTGATGGGAGCCTTGACAACTTTCGCCTGGATTGGACAGTTGATGAACAACCTCTTTCTCTCTTACTTTATCAGTGAGTTATTTATGGCCCTTTGATCTTGAATTTAACAATTCTGAAGTCCTTTTTTTTGTTTTGTTTATTTATCAAATGACTTAATTTCTGTGAATTTTCCTATAAACTCATCTCCACTCAGTTTAAATGACTGCCAAGGTCAAAGGGCAACAGACTGAACTCCTTGAAAAACAATAGCAGCAGCTGTATCCCATCCTGCAAGACACTATACAGACAGATGTCCTCCTTTTGGACCATCCCAGACTAAAATATGCTTCCACAGGAGATAGCAATGGTGGAGTCGCCGGACTGTTTCAAATCTGTACTAGCCTCCTTCCTTTGATCCTGCAAAATGACTCCCCCATCCATCCTCCTCCCCCAACCACTAGGCCCCTTACTCCTCTGAACTTATCCTTCCCTCTTAATCCATCCCCCAGTTGGAAGATATATATAGCCACACTGCCTTTTTGATTTCTAATCCTCCACTTGATAAATGTAGCGGAGGGTTTCCAGTGCAGACATGTCTACTGTTCTAGTTTAGATGTATTGTTATGGAAAAACATAAACATTTATTAGCCCTATGTTGTTATGGCTGCAAGTCACAAGTTCGGGTAAAAAAAAGCAACAAAGAACCCAAAAGAATGGGTCCATTTTTCACTCGAGGTGGCCATACATGGTATACAAGGCAGAAAGGAGACATTTCAGCATAATACAAATTTGTGTACATAAAATCTGAGTCAGCTGGGTGTTTTGATGGTCCTGCTCAAGAAATTTAAAAAATAGTTTGTCATGTATTTTTGAACATCATTTTTATTTGTTCAGAAACAAAAAATATTAGCTTTCTAAAAACAAAAACAAATAATGATGTTATGATGGATTTTTTTCAGTGCTGGCTGTTGTGATGGTGCCTGGATTGCGACAGACAAAAGTGATGCAGGAGTACGGAATGAAGTACTGGAATATGGTCAAACAGTTGATCTTTGGACGTGTTGAGGTCACCAAGAAAAAAGAGAATTGAAAGTGGGTTCTTGTAATATCATGGTACATTTAAAGGGGCTTGAAAGTTTGATCGTTATTCATTATTTGACTTTGTTGAACGACTTTTGAATTTGCTTGCAGGGGTGAAGATTAGTGAGCATTTGCAGAAGTTATATTTTTATGTGATGATATGCCATATGGTCAAGAATAAAAGGAAAAAGAAAGGACATTTTTTTTTATGGAGGCACAGATAGGATATAAGAAGAAGTATGGAGCAAGAACTACAGCATGGGGAAAGAATTAACGATAGATTTGCTTTTCTGATAAAAGTTAGGCATAACTGATCAGATATAAGTAAATTTTGATTTTGGTTGTGGGACTGTAGTTTGTGAATAATAAAGTTGTGAGATTGAAATGATTTGTCTAAATATTGTGATTGTTCTACAGTTCCAAATGAAAGATGTTCTGTTTTACAGAATTTCAGGAATAGTTTTGTTCTTTTTTTCTAACAGTTGAGAAAGAATTTATTGTTATTTCTGAACATTTTAGTGTATGTGATCTGCTGTGTTAATATAAATTTTGTTGTTCAGATTCTTTTTTTGTTTTTATGATAAGAAACCACATAAGCTCTTGTTAGTGACCATACATTGTGCATGTCTGTTTCCTGAGGCTTGCTTTGCATGATAATTTGTTTAATAGTTACTAAGCTATTTTTGTCGTGGGGGGAATTCATCAGCAAAAGCTCACGCAATGTAAAAAAGCTATCACATTTGTTCCATCCGTCCCCCCTCCCTCCCCTTTTTTTTTTTTTTTAAAGATTAGTGTAGCCTATGGTTAATAGTGGGTAGCTTTTAACTTCATTGTCAGTATGTATACTAAAATGTTAAGCTAAAAAAAAAAAAAGCACACATATTGATACACACACAAACACACACACATATACAAGCACACATGCAACACACACACATACACACACACACATCATAGAGCTTGGGTTTTTTAAAAGATTGTTGATTTTTTTTAAGCATCACAGCAAGTCATTCAGAGCATCTCTCTTATGCATAGTACCACAAGTTTTATTGTGGGATCTATTTTGGTAAACCCACAATTTGAATTTCATGGTTTTAGACAACATAATCTGCCAAAGAAACAGTGTGATCTACCAAGACTTGCTGAATTTCTTCTTTTTTTGTGTGCAAAGTACATAAGGCTTTTTCTCATTCTTAAAGTAGGTGCCATTGTTTGCTCTTGTTTGAATATAGAAAACTAAGTACATTTTCTGTGCATTAGTCACAGTTGTTATTATAATTGAAAAAAGAAAACTAAGTACCTTTTCTGTGTATTAGTCACAGTTGTTATTATATTATTAAAAGTAAGCTGCTTTTCTTTATTTTATTTTCAAATTTACTGTGTGTTAAAAAGAAAGTTTCATGTTAAATGCAGACTGTAAAATAGTTTATTATTGTCATTATTTAAAAAAAAAGTTTTAGCATGAAGACAGGGATTTGTTTGACAATTCATTAGTAGACACTATACTGGACTGAGCTAGTATGGCAGACTTGTTAGTATTCTAGTTAGTATTCTAGTCAGTGTTTTGTGTTTCTATTTTGTTTCTGGCTACACAACTACTCATGATAAGGAGATAGAGGCTGACATCTTTTAAAAGAAAAAAAAAAATTTTTAAGGTGGAAACTGATGAGTGCCAATGTCAAATATCTTGTTCTTGGAACATGTAAAACACATGCTAAATATTTAATAGACTCGTCCACATCAATTAACAAAAAATGTGTACATAATATCTACATGGAAATAAGCTTAGATAGAGCACAGTAAAATGTGATTTCATTAATTTTTTTCCTTAAGTGCTTTTTGATGGAAAGAAAATATAAATGTCCTGAAAATGTCCCTTGAATGTTTTCGATAGAAATCCTTTTGTCAGTGTCTTGTATGGACTCTGGATTTATCCACAGTGCTTTCCCTAGCAGGAACCGTGTACTCTTTTTCCAGGGAGATTTCTTATTTGATGTACTGTGTATGCCAAGCACTTCAACATACTGTTTATACCAAACAGTATTCCTGTTAAAAAGTTACTGTTGTTCTTTGGTGATGGTTTCTGTCAGTGATCCTGTTACTACTGCTGTTTTGATCAGAAGTTTTCCCTGCACAGTGTGAATATTCAAGCACTAATCAGTCTACTGTCAATGTTTGCATGAATAGGGCTTGTTGTCCGGTTAAGACAGCTTGATGATCTACATTTGATATTTGCAAAGCTTGTTTTTTGTGCTTTATTGTGTGGGGAAAGCATTTTTAACCCTTACCTATCTGCAGGAAAATGTTCTTAGTCCTGCCTCTGGGCTGTGGGATGTTTCAGTTTTACAGGCCCTGATCTGAGCCTATCAGCTTTGTGCTGGGAACTTTTATGTGGTTGCATTTAAACTCATTTCGCTCTTTAACAGTGCAGGATATAGGGTTGACATGCATGTCACTAAATTCACAAGTGATTAAAGAAGACACTGATGGAGAAAAAAAGCAAAATAAATGAAAAAATGACAAAAATTGACACTGAAGAACCAAAAATCAACAAAAATTAGAGCATACCTGGTTACCGTGCCACATCACACCATACCGTCAGGTAAAACATTTTTTCATTATAGCTGGGCCAGGAAACAATTTCTCGCTGAAATGCACCTTACTCCTAGTTTTTATAGTGTATAATATTCCATTATGCATTTTGTGTGCATGTTTATGTGTGCGTGAACGTGCATGTAGCTATAATGGGAAAGTATAAAAAATAATATGCAGTTCATTTGTTGGTGGACGGTCACATATGTACAGATTATGTGTAGATTATGTGGAACAAGTCTTATCGGACCATTTTCACTCCCATGACCTTGTCAATGTGATATTGCACATGGATGATATGTGGTAGTTTCCACCAGTTTTTAACAGGTAACGTCCATGAATACGAACACTGCTACTATTACCATCCCATTTGGGATCCTGCATTTGTTCTGCTAAGAGCGCCACAATTTTTTACCTTGCATTTTTATGCACATCAAAGCTGTTTTGCTTTTGAGACCAGAAAAGTACTACTGTCTTGATGAAAGCTTTACTTAAGAAGATTCAGATCTGAACAGTGAGTCTGATTGAGTGATGATCTGTGAATGTTTAAACATGCCTTTAACTTTGTGTTATTGATTTTGATGGAACTGTTATTGTGAGCTTTCAGTCATATTTATCTAGGACTGGCACAGCCATGAATGCTTGTATGGTGTGTTTTACATGTCATTTACTCATGCATGGGGATTGTATGTTTCAGATTCCATGAGGGAGGTTGGACAACTAGCTTTATACAACTAAAATGTGGGCTTCCTAGATCTTGAATGTATCTGCAATGTTTAGGTTACCACCCATTCCCTCCTCACCACACTTTACTAATCTGAAATTTGCCTTCAAGAAAATTCTGCTCTGATAAATTCTTTACAAGACTTAATATATTTTTCTGCCTCCGATCTTATCCTTTCTACCATTACATTTTCCAAAACTTTGATATTTTGTGCATATACTGAATTGATATTCTTTCCATGTATTCTCACTTTTTTTGCACTTAGGAAAGCTTTCTTTTCTTTATGTGCAAATTTTTAGCAGGGTAATATATAATGACCACACTTTAAAAAACCCTTACAATACATTGAACAGATCTCAAGAAGCAATTTTTGGGTGTACATACAAGGTATATATATATATATGTTTGTGTCTGTTGCAGGTAAAGACACCTTTTTTGTAAGGTTGCTTACTTGGGGTGGGTTCTATAATCTACTTTTTCCACTTTTTGGGGGGGGGAGGAGGTAAAGAAAAATACTCTAAAATCGTATGTCTCTTTTGCACTTTTTCCCCAATCCATTGATTAATTTCCAAATATGTCACTCAACATTCCATACCAAAGAAACATTTGAGCATCTCATAGCACATCACACAATAAATCTTATTGTCTTCACCATGTGGAAGACTTTTAGACACAAAACGCATAGTAATTGTAAGTAAAAAAAAATTACAATAAAAATAAAATAAAGAAGAAAAAACCTTAACTGTTGTGGTTTTCAGGATGGTGGTTTACCTGTAGCAGTGATGATGTGGTGGTATGTGTGTGTGTGTGTGTGCTCCTTTTTCATTGTTTCACATCTTTGGGAAGAAACATTGACAGGTTTCCAGATGTAAGTTGACTTTTCGTGACCTATTTGCTGCCTTTTGTGTAGACACCCCTGATGTGGCTCTCTGTGGTTGGCAGGGCTGTAAGCACCATATTTGGATTAGACTGTCCTTTGTAGCATACTTTGGTCTCATGCTTCTTTCTGCAACAGATCTGTCTGCACATGTATAGTTATTTAATGGTGATGGTTTTGATGTGTGAAGCGGTAACAAATGTTTTCATTCAGTTTCATGCTACCTCATTCCACACAGCATCGAAAACATTCTTTTGCTATTGAGCAGATTTGTTACAGTCTTCCTGATTACATGACATGACATGGGTTTGTAAAAGGCAGCGTATGCTGGCCAATTTTATGGCACAAATGAAAACCCCCCACCCCTCAAGCAAATCATGCCAAAACTGTAGCAAACATTGAAGAAATTTTGCATGTATATTTACATTTCAGTAAAACAGCACATTGAAATTTGTAGACAAATCTCACCGTCTCTGCCCTTATGGTTTGTGTTCATGTTCATGAACATCAGTTACTGACATATCTGTTTATGTTTGTGGGTGTATAGAGTATTGGCACATTTGACAAGCCATTATATTTGTTTTGAAGCTATCAGTGCAAAATGACACTGTGTAAATGGCCTAGGGCCTAGCCAGAAGCTTTGGCAGTTATTGGCAAAAGCCAGTGGCCGAGGCCTACATTGAATGCTATTTTTTTTCTGTGTCATGTGGGGATTATTTTCATCGTGTCAAGCTCCTGCATAAATATTGTCATGGTGAAAAAATCCTCTGAAACCTGAATGTGGTTGCCTATGTGGTGGAGTGCTAAAATAAATGGATACATGCAGGCTTCTCACCCAGGCATACTGTTGGTCTCGCTATGATTACCTGCTGGGGTGAGTAGACAGAGTGGTTACTGGGTGACTCCAAAGTGTTACGTTGGGGTAATGTAAACAACGTGTATGAAAAAGGAGACACTATGTAAAGCAGTCTTTTGTTTGTTTTGGGTTGATTTCCTGTTATATTTGACATATGTGATTGTCAGCATGTTCATTACCATGCATATGGTCTTTCAGAGTTTTGTGTTACTCACTTGTTGATGTATTGAATTATCAGAAATTGGATCTTCCACAACTGGACATGATGCTTTCTTCCCCCCCCTTCGTGTCCACTTTTGTGTTACTGTTATGCAGCAGAGCAGTTATTACATAATGGGTTGTGGAGCACAGGCCATTCCAGTAGTGTATTTTAGTGTCTGCTTTAATGGAAAAATTGATATAATACAGAACATTTGAAACAGCAGTGTCAATACAGTCCCAGTATCATTAAATACCATATTAAGGTTGTCATCAATGAAAAACCTTTAGTTCACCAAATTTCTAAATACATAACAATAGTGGATTTTAAAATGCTTTAAAATTTTTACACATTCAATCAAGAAGACATGCCATTTTATCTAGCTGTATATATTGCTGTCAAGTTTTAGAAATGCCCAATTAACGTTCCGAATTTTCATTTTATGCTTACAGTGCATGGGACAGCAGAGCCAGTATGTTTTGCTTCAAACTGTTCTAGATTAGAACTAAGTTTAAAACTGAGATGATGTTGTGATTGCACAAAAATAAAAGATGTCAAGCCTCAGTCTAGGGAGTAGTGTGTGTGTGTGTGTGTGTGTGTGAGGAAAAACTTAAGACAAATGCATAGCATTTTCAGATATGTTTTATTTGTATCCTTTTCTCGTCAATTATCACTGAAGATTGTTTTCTTAAAACAACATTCCTAAACTGGATTAATTAATGACATGGATACACAACAATTGTACTGTCATCACATTCACAAAATTTGACGATGAACTGAAAAAGTAATCTATTAGCATTTTCACAAGAATGATAACTCTTTCATGAGAATAACAGAAAAACTAAATATGCAATAATGCTGCTATTGGTGACTTTCACAAAAGTGATACCCATCATTTTTGTTTGCTCATGTTTGAGATAAAACATAAAAGTATTGTAGCTGAATTTTATAGTCTCAGTTAATTTGATTTTACTTAGTCAGCACACATTCACATGACCATCAAGGAGGATGTATACTTTCTTTGATGGAGGATGTATACTTTCAGGTACGCATCTGGAAATGTTTATTGCCAGAGCCATTGAAAAAAAAAAGTGAATACTGCAGGTACATTTAGTTTCTGTTGAATTGTGTTTCCACATTTAAGGCACACTGGCTGCAGTCTGTGTTGTTAAAAGGAGAGAGGGAAGAAATAACATTGAGAGGAAGACTGTCGATACAAAGACAGCAAACTTTTCATTTGCTCTTCAATTTTCAACATGAAGTTAAGATTTACACTTTCAGTTTGTCAGAACTTTAAGAAAGAGGGCACACCTCAACGACATTTGTGCCACAAGCTCACTAGCCTAGTGGTTTTTTTATTTGAAAGTTCATGAAATCTGCCTTTTACATTCCCATAGCACACAACAGTGATCTTGTCTCCCAGGTCAAATTATGTACAAACAAATCTGCCCGTTACATACATATGCAGAAGACCAATCCTCATGAATCTGCTGGCACCCAAGACTTTTCAGACAAGCACAGATCAGAGAAAATCTGTCATGACAATAAAATATATAAAAGATAAAAAGATGTGGCAGAAATACTTTGAGCTTGAAGCAGTTTATACATCTTGTCATCCTGCAAGGATATTCTGAAATCCAAACTAAATCATAAAAGAGACTAAACTGTTATGAGATCTAATGGAAAGCAGTGCTGGATGAGATAATCTGGACAAAAATAGCCAACTACAAAAAAATTATTTATGGTCTGCAGAATCTCCTGTGGTCATTCTCACTAGATACCAACTCCATCTCCAAGTCTCTCAGCTAGCTTGGATCAGGTTTTCAGTTTCTGCTTTCAGTTGTCCCAAGGTGTCATAGCATTTGGAATATTCTGTATTCGCTACATCAAATCTGCCAAGCATATACTTAACCAACTGCATGACTCAATATGCTGACTCGAGCCTTGGTGCATGCATGGTGTATTTTCATGGGTTACAGGATCTTTAACATGCATACTTGATCTTCTGCATGCATGTATACACAGGACTTCAGTTTATAGTCTCATCCGAAGGGCTTGCAGGGAATGGAGTCAGAACCAATGTTAACTCCAAAGGGAAAATCCCCCTCAAGATCACAAGCCAGATGCTGTACCAACTGGGCTATCTGCCCTCTAGGGAGTAATACAACAGAGCTACTTACTTCACCTGGTAACTTTGTGAATCCTGGCTATTGATCCCCTGCAGGAGGTTAGAGACAGAACTAAAACCAAGTGGACTTCAAGTCAAGTCAAAGTCAAGTGAAAACATCTTTATTGTCTGAAACACGGTGTGTACAGAAATTTTTCCAAGACTTGAAATAACTGACAAGTTTGTTTAGTAGCTGTGTTTTGCCTCTGGGGGCCCTTCAGACTACTGCCTTGGGCATGTGAACTGCAGTGAATGTTCTCCAATACATGTACGAAGTTACAGAGAAAGTCTTTGATACTGTTTTTATTATTATCACTTTTTAATTCTTTCCTTCATCCACTAATGGTACTCATACCGATTTTTAGGTGAGATTCCTGTAGCACAATCTGCTTCTTATATTCTTGTATGTTGGGAGGGCATTCAGATTGAATGTTAAATTGACACAGCCAAGGCACAAATATCATGAGCGACAAAGCCATGACACCAAGTCAATATTGCAGTGACTTGCTTTCGGTTCTGTCTCTAACCTCCCTAAAAAAAAAATGAAATGAAAGCTGCGTACCTATTCAATTTTTTTCAAATGTTAAAAGAAGAAAAAAGCGAAGGTTGGATATTATCAGAATTGATTGTCGTCCAAACATACATACCTGTTAAATTATGAAAGATTATTCAAAAACATAAGGAAACTTCCATATTACTAGTAACTTAGTGTTTCCAGCTGTCTGAGATGATTAGAGTAAGAATGACCATAGTATACTCTGCAGTAAAGTATTTTTGTTAATCATAGAATTAGCTGGCAGATTTTCTGGCTGTTGATTGTTCTTGCCATATAAAAGGTTTTAAAATGGGTTGTTTTCTTTTTAAACAGAGCTCATTCGTGTTCATCATTGAAAGACAAAAGTGAAAACAACAACTTTGCCCTCTTCTTCAACAAGTTTTGAAATAAAATTAGTTAGCCCATGTCCCATATCAGTTTATAAAAATATAAACTTTTAAAAGAATTGGCATCACAATCTGTTCATGAAATGACTGGCTCACTTGTCATCACCTGGGATTACTAAACATCACTGAGAGCATCAACACATAAATTCAAATGTTCGTTTTCACAAGAGGAATTAATGCCCGAGGAATAGAACAAATATGCCATACCAATTTGTACAGTCACAGAAAGTTAAAAAAAAGGTATCCCTTCACCCTTATAATCTACATTTAGTACTCTACAACGACAAGCGTAACACAATTCCCCATATCCAGCACTACATAAGACTTCAAAAATAAAAAGAAGGCGGTTACATTTTATTATTAACAATAGTGTTATCAAATGCTTAATAAAATTGAATGAACTTATATAACCTGATAAAGTGATATGCATTCTGGTCATTGTAAACAGTACTGTTATTGAACTTTCATCAAATGTTAAAATCGAATGAACTATAAACCTGAAATGCATTCTGATCACTGTAAACAATACCATCATTAAACTTTCATCAAATGTTTAAAATTGAATGAACTTAACACATGATATGAATTTTGATCATTCAGAATTGCAGTGAAAATTTTCTGTTAGCCTTAGCAGAATTAACTGGTTGATTCTCTGGAGGAAGAGCTTGGTCTGAACATTTCCTTGAAATTGTACTTGCGTGTTGTTGTTTTTTTATCTTTCAGTATAAAAAATTATTTTGTAAACACTGCATAATATTTCCTTAAAGAAAAACATGATGTGTCTTGTTGTTCTTGACCAAAACTCTAATTCTTCGAGCTCACTTCAGTGGATGTAAAAGGCTGACTGAAATGATGACGCTCTTGATGAATCACACCCAGACAGAGCAATGGTTGACTCCAATAACAAGTTAGATTTCTTTCATTATTTTCTTTTTTCTTTTTTAAAGCAAGTTAAATTTCTTCACTTCTAGTGAAAATCAGTAAACAGTATTTAACTCCAAACAATGATTAAAAAAAAAAGTAATAAATCCCCTTCAAGAGAATTTTTTCAATATACAGTAGATCTATTATCACCTACCCTGTTATCAATATTGGGTAATCCTACGTAAACAGTTACTTATAGGCTTTCAAATCAAAAGTTACCAAACACTGTTGAAAATTCGAGAATGTTCCAGAATAATGATGTAAGACAGCCAGTCACAGTGAAGGGAGTATTCTGGAACATTCTAGAATGATGCAGTGCAACCAATCATAATGAACGTATGATTTGAGAACTTGCCAGACTCATGATGTAGGACAACCAATAAAAATGAATGGTATTCCAAAATCAGGACAGCACACAATCAATGGTAATGATGAGGAGATTCCATAACATCTAGGATCTTCCACATTTGTTACATCATATACAGCATAATATGGCATGTCATCAAGCACCCAAAAAACCGTCACATAAAATAACCAAGGCAAAAGAAGCTCTTTAGATTAAGCACTGATGTGTACGCTAGGAAGTCATCTGTTTATAACAACATGATAAAAGAGACATGTAAACACATGGATACACACAACCTCAGTGTCTATACTGTTTAAAAAGCCGAAAGAAATAAAGCGATAATTTACCTCTCGTGTTGCTGCACTGTTGACAATAACAAAGTGAGCTTGCATTCATCAAACACCCAGTCTGCCTGGACTCCTGCTCATCTTCATCATTATTACCTTCAGTTGCTGGAATCACTTTAAGCGTCAGTCAAACTCTTTACTGTTTTGTCAAATAATTTGCCATTATTTTCTTCATCTGGTTCATAATTTCATAAACAGCTGAGCAATCTTCTTACTTTTCTTTCATGTTGATGATGGTAGTTTTTAAACATTGATGGAGAATTGTAACTAGTCTTAACAGCCAAAACTTTACTTTATTGTTGGCTATATCCCTAACAGTGAAGTCTGAAAAGCAATCTTTATGTCAGGAATGGATGAAACTGAAATAATTGGGGATTTATTTTTGGTACATGTATGAGTATTGTCAAACCTCGTTCACAGGTGGTGTAAGCATATACGAGGTAACTTGTACCTGCTATAGACGGATTTTAAAGTGACACATTACATAATAAAATCTATTGGAAAAAAGAGGGGAAAGAGTTTATCAAATCAAATCAGCAATTGCCTGATTTACAGGTAGATGTCATGCACTGGTCAAGCCTATTAAGTGAATGAATGAATGTGTAACCTGCAGAATTCTTAAAAATCTCTAGACCTATACATGTGATCGCAACACTCTGGAGACTAAAAAGAGGTGATCAAGGAGGAGAACTGGGGTGGGGGATGTCAACAACGAATCACACACACACACACAAGATGCATGAACACAGATGGGCAAGTTCCTATCTGTAATGTTACAATTTGCTGAATATATAAGTTGTGTGTATTATATAAGTTGTGCACATTTTAGTGTTCCATCCTATTGGTTCAAAATTTGAGGGTCCTTGGGACACTCTCCCCAAATATTTAGAGGTCCTCCAGCAATTTCTAGAGGTCCTGAAATATACAAGTCCCTTCTCCTTACATCTTTCACCCTGCAATTGCATTCATAAATGCCTGTAGAAGTCTTTCACTCAATCTTATAAAATCATTAAGTAATCAAATAAAAAAAAGAATATGCTAAAATGTGCTTGCGAGTCAGCATTGATTTATGAACAATACATCTGGAATTTAAACAAGAAACAAAACTTACTACAAGCAACTACAGCTACTACTACTAGTAGACTAAGTA
>JAVDPJ010035500.1:0-13650 GCA_034780015.1 Urosalpinx cinerea
TTTAAACCAAACACAGAATATCAGGGCGCGACTCTCTCTCTCTCCCTCACTCTCTCTCTCTCCCCCTCTCTCTTTCTGTGTGTGTGTGTGTGTGTGTGTGTGTGTGTGTGTGTATGTGTGTGTGTGTGTGTGTGTGTGTGTGTTAGAGAGAAGAGACAGAGACAAACACAGAAACGGCTAGAGTTTGACAATGACAATGAGAAATACCGTAAAGAGACAAGGCGACAACAGGAAATGAATCTTTTGAAATACACACAGAAGAAGAAGAGGAAGAAGATGATAGTGAGATAAGAGGACAAGCTTCTGGGCCAGAATTCCACGATTTCTATTTAGTTGTCTGTAGGGGCAATTCTTATCGTAGCTCTTTTACCGCTCTTATCAGACCCTGCCATCCACATGGGGCCCGCAGCTTAACAATCAAACTCTCTGTAGCGCCCTGTCTCTTATCCTGGCAAGTACTTACAGGAAAACATCGCCTTTCACTGCAGTGTTGACCTAGAAAAAGATGATGAAACCTTAATAAGACCCCTTGATGTTGAGAGTTCTTTCATTATTATTTCTTTCATTTCTTTCATTGCTACTACTACTGCTATGACTACTACTGCTACTACTTCTTCTTCTTCTACTACTACTACTACTACTACTACTACTACTACTACTACTACTACTACTACTACTACTATAGTTCAAAGAAGATTGTTCTCCTATAAACTTACCAAATGAAAAGTTTTCTATTCCTGTTACACACACAGAAGACAGCTGTAATGTCGTCAAAGTCTTTGATGATGACTGTTGTGAGAATCTAATATGTAATGTCTAACCACTGACCCTAACTATAGTAATGTCAGTAAGTTTTCCGTCAGGTTTTGCAAAGTCAACAGTCGCCGTGAAATAGTCCCGTCTCCATATGACTGACGTCAAAAGTTTGCAGTCTGACGAAATCATCACAATGACGTAATCAGAGGTCTTCATTTTATTCCCCCTCCAACCACTTAACCGGACTTCTAATCCTGATGGTCCTGAAGTTTTGAGTTCGAATTCCGACAGCGCCTGGTGAAATAAGTGTGGGGATTTTTGCAATCTCCCAGGTCAACTTAATGTGCAGACCTACTAGAGGCTCATTTCCCTTCGTGTGTTCACGCATACAGAAGATTGGTTGGTCAAGCATGCATCTGCTTAGCAGGTGTGTTGTAGCGCATATGGAATATTCCGAACGCTGTGACGCCTCCTTGGGAAAGTCTGAAAACCTGAACTACTTGCTGAAATTTCTGTGCCATAGTTTCTGACATAATGAGGTTCAAAGTGAACAAGACTTCCCCAACTCCATAAACAAACGGGGTTTTTTAAATCACAATTAAGCTTTCACCAGGAAAGATTAATATTCTTGTCTCCTATGACGTGTGCTCCTTATTCAAGGACATCTCAGTTCCCAAAGCATTAGAAGCTGTGAGAGAACGACTTATTCGGGTCTACATCATAGAAAATAAACTACATACAAACACACACACACGCGTGTGTGTGTGCGCGCGCACGTGTGTGTGTGTGTGTGTGTGAGAGAGAGAGAGAGTGTGAGTGTGTGTAGTGTGTGTGTGTTTGTGTGTGTGTGTGAGTAGAACGTCAGTGTGTGTGTGTGTGCAGACCGTTAATGTGTTAATAGAACATATGCAGTTTGTGTATGTGTGTGTGTGTAGAACGTCAATATGTGTAATAGAACATTGTGTATGTGTGTGTGTGCGTGTGTGTGTGTGTAGAACGCGCGTGCGCGCGCGTGTGTAGGCCGGGCGATGGATGTGCACCTGCGTGTGACGGGTGACCCCGTACGTAGTATATACGTACACGCGCGCCACAGTCGGATGTTTGTGCCCGCACGGACGGTAACTGGCACTAACTGAATGCACACACACACACACGCACACGCGTCGGAAGTATGTTTCCTGAACTTTTGACACACATTCTCGTTTGATGCACAGCCGAAACCGAAATGGTTGAATAGGAGTTTAACGTCCGCACCCACGAAGTGATATTGAAACCGAAAAGTTGGGCCATAGCCTTATATAACGCTAGCGCGACGTGGTATTCGCACAATCAACGTACGGTCAAAAAACCCTCCGGCGTCGAATCAACGTTCACGCGATTGCACCATTCATACACAACACTCTCTCTATAAAAATCGTTAGACGTTTCTCTAACGGCACACTGGGTTTATGAAAGCTGCGGCCGATGTGTACAGGGAAGAGCGATTACTGAACAGCTACTGTTTAAAAAGGTGGAAATCGACTGAAATTCTCTCTATATACTTTCGGCTAGGAAAAAAAAGTTAGCGAGTTTAATTCTTCTCGAACTATATTAACAGGATTTTCTTCAGTTGAGACTTGAGGCCCACGAACGCACTTTGTTCTAGACTGAAGACTGGATTGTCTCTGTGGAGCTTGATTAGTCAATCTAAACAAACAAGTTTCTAGCAGTAGACTGAAGGGATATTATTAAATAATAAGTCAGGTTCAAACGCAACAAGAACAAAAATAAAACATTACTCGGTATATTTCTCCATTCTCTCCAGTATAAGTACTTAATTCTTGCTTTTCTTCATGTGCCTATGTGACTTAGTTTGGTGGGTGTGACGATTTTCTGCTGACGTCGTGGAAAAACAACCGGCTTGTCAGTGCTTGTGATAAATGGAGAAAGCAGACTCACGTCTACGTCCTACGACTAAGAGCAGAGCAGCGTTTCATCAGACCGTGTATTAAAAGTAGGTTTACATTGTTACGAAGTGATACTGGTATAGAAAGGAAATTCATTCGTTTTTGTGAAGTGGACAAGTAAAGAGACAGCATTCATCAGTGATCGTCTGCTACTGTTGACCGGGCATTGCATATTGATTGATTTCCTGTTTACGGTAACTAGGTAGCTATTATACCGGTAAGTGCTGATTTTCGTTGCAAGTTTAAGCGACATATCTAAATTTCATAATTTTTCTACCGACTTTTTTTTGTGGTCTATTTTTGTGAGATTATTCATAATAGGCATCGGAAGTTCAATGTTTCTATAGGCACCAGAAAAGGTTTTTTGTTGTTTTTCTTTTTAGCTGATCTGGAAACAATAAATTTATTCTTGCTAAGTTGCTTCGAGCAGTTTTATGTACTTTAAAGTGTTGAATTTTTGTCCTGGAAAGGCGAACTGACTTAGTGTATAACGGGGGAAAGTACATTTGCTGGGTGTTTTTTTTGCCTTATCAATATTTTTTCTCTCTGGGTTGCTTGATTGTAGGAATTCAATTGTAGTTTCTTGTTTTGCTCCGTTTTGCTAATTTATACCTGAATGAAATTACTTTTTTTTCCAAGTAGATAATTTTAAAATAAAAGGTGATAACTAGATTATATCACTAAGTTTTCTTTATTAGTTATTCATTCATTTATTTGTTTGTTTGTTTATATTTGTGATGCCAGAAAATACTCGAGATCTTTACTACTACATAGGCCATAAATCATATGATTAAAACGAACGAACTGTCCATTTCAAATCAGTGTAGATTTTTATAATTGGGAAGAAACCATTATCTTAAACAGAACTTAAATTGAACAGTACCATCTCTGGAGTCTCATATTATTTGAATGAAATTCTGTTGAAACCATTTCAAGTCACATATATATAAGAACATTACTGAACAGAGAAGGCTGAATCAACAACAGTTTCTGTTGCTAAACCGTTTTAATTAGTGCAGCATATACTCCCAGAGTAAACACGTAGAACGTGTCATACTGAACTTTTTGTTATTCCCCATACTATTAGTTTAGCCATCATGAAAGATTGGCAGTCTCAACTCAGTGACACTAACCACATGCATTGTAATCCTTCTTTTGATGCTGTCAATGATGATGTCATGGCTTCTGTACCTTCTGCCAGGGTCTACAGAGGGAGGGGAGCTCCACGTTCCCCAGTTCCCCAAGTCCACCCATATTCCCTGCCATATCCCCGCCCACGTTATCCCCAGTTCCCCCCATACCCTCACCGTCATTCCCAAACAGTCCGGCGACACTCCACCACTTCCAGTCCATTGCTGAGTCGGAGGTCTCGCCACCACCGCCGACATTTCACCATCCCCAAGAAAGCTTCTGTGCAGAGGTCCTCACCGACTCATCCTGCCCCGGTCCAGCTCCCCACTCCGTCTGTGCATAATGAGTTCAGAAATTTACTGTCCCTCTACCATCCCCCCCACCACCACCCCCACCTTCACCGGTATGATTACCTCAGCTTGAGGTGGGTGTCGGAGTGGGACAGCATTATCTCCCCTTCCCCGTCTGTCCTTCTGCAGCTGGGTCTGCCTGTGCCAGAGGTTGCCTCCCCTGACATCCAGACTGATCGTGCTTCGTCAGCAGGTGAGAGTTCTGGGCTGAGCTCCGACAGTGAGGAGGAATTGAAGGAAGGAGGTATCCATGCTCCAAGTCTGCACAACCAGCCACTGAGCGAAGAGTGTGAGCAGGAAAGTGTTCTTGACTCTCTAGGGTATTCGTCTTTCCAGGAAGCAGACATCCATGCTCCAAGACTGCATAATGAGCCACAAAGAGTCGGTTCAGAGTGTGGATCTTCACGACATTCATCTTTCAAGCGTTTGCCCGTCTTCTCCCAGATGACGGAGGTGCATGGGCAAAAAATTGATGAGGAAGAAGACAATTCTTTTGCTGATGCCTTCCTAGAGTCCTTGGAGCTGCAGTCTATCTCTGACTCCAATGACATTGACAGAGTAGTTCTCACCTCAGCAGAACAACAACGTACAACTGGAGCATCATCTCTAACATCTTCTGTTTGTTGTCCTATTGGTGATGACTTAAGGGACGATCAGTGGACTGTTATGGACTTTGACGACTGTGTGTTTGAGGAGCCCCAACACGTTGTGAATAACCATCCACCACCAGCCATGCCGAGAACTGCAGAGAACAGCCAGGACTTGTTAGAAGCATCTGACCAAGATTTGGTGTTGGGGCAATATACAGAGGTAGACAAAGCAGACAAAGCAGACAAAGCAGACAGCTGTATAGGACTGGATTCCTGTGCATCCAACAATGATTGCCTAGCCACCAATTCAGACTCGGCGAAGGCAGACGAGTTTACTGTAGGAACTGACAATACTGGCGTTTGTCACCTGTCAAACGCTGTGACAGAATACGTCCATGAGTCTGAAACACGGGACGTGAGTAGCAGTGGTGCATTAGAACTTAAGAATAGGTATCCTTTAGAGGCAAAGGACGTCAGTGGTGGTGCTAGTGCATCCGAGCTTGAGAACATGAACCCTTCAGTGACAGAGGACGTGAGTGGGAGCAGTGGTTCAGAACTTGAGAATAGGCCGCATCCTTCAGTGGCAGAGGACGTGAGTAGTGGTTCTGGGGCAACTGAACTTGAGAACAGGTATCCTTCAGTGGAGGCCCCAGACCATGAGGGAGACTTGTTCAGAGAGGAGCAAGTCATGGACATTGATGAAGAAGACAGTGTCCTGAGCCACACAGAGGAGACAAACACCACCAACTACCTTGATGACGACTGTGAGGATCGTTCAGGAGATTGTTCAGACATGGATGACACAGAACCTGAAAGAACTCGTCCTTTTCCAGAAAGAACTCACATAGATGACAAGGAGCCTGCCATGAACACTCCTCCTGTTCCAGAAAGAACTTGTGTCAGTCAGGCTCCTTGTACTGTGACATCTTCCTTCCATGGCTGTATCATGTCTACCGGTTGTGCCCTGCACAGACCGTGCACAACCCAGACTGCCACCGTCACCCCTGCCAACACGGACCCTGCCACACCTGTACAGGAATCCCCTGTTCATGCGTCATCGGTGTATAATCACGGAGGACAGAAATATCAAATTCGTCCGGATTCTCCTGCCACGGACAGTTTGAGTAATAGTAAAAAATCGGGTAAATGGTTTCGGGTAGGTGTTGATAATTCTTGCTCAGATCATGATTTGGGATCAGTTTCGCAATCTTCAGTAGAAACAGAACAGAACAACAAACACTGTGATGACGAGGCAGACTGTCCAACGCTTCAAAACAACCTCGCAAGTAGAGACAAGGAATCTGGTCACGAAGATCAACATTCAAAACGGGTACTAAGTGAAGAGGACCAAGAACCGAAAACCACCAAGGAAAACATCTGCAACACTCAAAACCCACTCACACAGACTTCAGCACACACTTCTCGACCCAGGTTAGTTTGTAAAAGACGCGGAAAGCCAAGGAAAGGAAAAACGGACCACAACCTTCAAACAAGCTGCTCTGCTGACGTCAGCAGTGCTTCTGGCGTCATTGAAGCTCCACCGGTCCGTTATGACGTCATAAACAATGACTGCGGTGAGGGTAAAGCACTAGACAGTGGTAACAGTCCTGGCCACAACTTGGACAATTCGGAGGTTCGTGACTCGTCAACTGTGAGTTGTACAGAGGTGGACAGAAGACGAGCCACGAAGAGACCTTTCATCTGCACCATCGATATGGATACCATTATACGTATCCTGCAACAGTGTGACTTGTTAGAGTAATGAGATGCTTCTGAGGTTGTGTGTGTGTGTGTGTGTGTGTGTGTGTGTGTGTGTGTGCGCGTGCGTGTTTGTGTGTGTGTGTGGAGAGAGAGAATAAAATGAAATCGTTTCCAGGGGTAACAGAATTAGCAAATATGCTTTTTTTCATCTGGAGAGAGACAGAGGAGAGAGAGAGGGAGGGGGGGGGTGACCAGAGAGCGAGAATAATTATGTACATTGTATGTTGTCTTTGCAATGAAAAAAAAGAGCTATTTCTTATTCTTTTATTGTGCTATGGCTCTCGTATAATATTCATCAGGGGTTACGGTGATAATGATGGTGATGATGATGATGATTTGTGGTTACGGGTTTTTAATAATAATGTCAGTGTCTCAGATCTCTTAGACACAATGTCAATGCATGGTTTGGTTCAGGCACAATGCATGTCACTATCACATCTCGTTGGTATATGATTAACAGTAATAAATGAATGAATAGTTGGTTTTAATGTTGGCATTTCATTTGGTAAAGAGCTCTTAAATCCTTTGAGTTTTGTTAATATATATTTTTTATTTAATTATTTTTTCAACTCGGTGGCAGCCCTGATATGACCTCTGTGGTTGGCTGGGTTAGTATAAGCATCATGTTTAATTGATTGATTGATTGATTGATGATCACTTAGTTGATGGTCTGACAATTTCCTGGCCTTTCCGTCTACGTGATAGGATCATAACATCTCCACTCTTTCCTTATCCTCAAGTTGGGCATTTCTGTGAAGGCAAGATTCTGCAGTCACTCAACATTTAATCATCTTAAAGAAATGTATGTTTGTATGAAATGTTTCAAGAAATCGATATAAAACTGAAGAATTCTTTAGATTGCTTTATTAGAGAGAAAAATGTTGCGAAACAAAACAAAATGTTTGTATAAAAAGTTTCAAAAAATGGGGAAAAAATTGAATTATTCTGTCTCAGTGCTTTGTTAAGATATGAAAATGTTGTCACACTTTGTCACTTTGCTAAGAGATGAACATTTTGTCACATTGTTTCGTTAAGATATGAAAACGTTGTCACACTTTGTTTAGAGATGAAAATTTTGTCACACAGCTTTGTTAAGAGATGAAAATTTTGTCACATTGTTTTGTTAAGATATGAAACTGTTGTCACACTTTGTTAAGAGATGAACATTTTGTCACACTTTGTCACTTCGTTAAGATATGAAAATTTTGTCACACTTTGTCACTTTGTTGATATGAAAATGTTGTCACACTTGTCACTTTAATAGATGCAAATGTTGTCACATTGCTTTGTTAAGAGATGAAAATTTTGCAAATCTAAGAAATCAGATAAATGTGAAGTGTTTTGGCGTTGCATGTTCCTTCTCTATGATTTATAATGAAAAATTTCAGAATGTTTTCCTTAATTTTCTTCCCTGAGGATATGGTCATGTGTATGTCATGTGTATGTCATGTGTAGTATGTCATGTGTATGTCATGTGTAGTATGTCATGTGTATGTCCCAAATGATGATCCTAGCTACATGCGGGCGTGTCTGTACGGATGCACATTTGTATGTGCTGTGATCTACGACCACACTAAATTCATTCTGTTCTTTAGCAATTCTCTTGTTTGATATATACAAGAAGAAATAATTTTTTTGTTTAGTGATTCATTCAGATTTGGGCAGACTAAACTATTTCGATAAAGCTATTGATCACTTGTCGGAAATGTCAACAACAAAAAAATCCACAATTTTGCAGGAAATCATTAAAAAAAATGTTTCTTTCGTGACAAATGAAAAAGATCACCTTGACCAACATAAAAAAATCATAAATAAGGAATATAAAAAAAATAGAGAGCAAAATTAGAGATATTTTTTATGAACTACATTTTACAGTGTGTGTGTGTGTTTGTTACCGGCTGATTTTATGTCGGCAGTTAAAACTGAAAAGTAACTTTTTTGGTGTGCTTTGTTTTCAGGCCCTTAGTATGCTGTGGCACCCTCTGTGCATGAACGCATATGCAGCACATATAGACAGCGGTATACTTTGAAAATGAAATTCAGAGGTAAGGTATGTAAGGGTGCGTGCACCCCATACTCAATTTGTAATGGAGGTAAATTGAGGTCATATCAAGGTAGGGCGCATGCTCAAGGGAATAAGTCTGATCATGCATGGACTAAATGCCGACTTTGATGCTGATCTTACTGTGTACCGATACATATTTAATAGGTTCTTTTCTTTCCGTCTTTTTTCTGATTTTAAACCTATTTTACAATCAGTTCTCTAGTAATGGATTGGTTGATTGACGTGTGTAAGCACCTTGTTTTTCAGCTAAAGCCATGTGTAAATAATTAAAATCTTGTCTTACACTTGTAAATGCAACCACAGATAAAATGATTTTATTATGGCTTGTTGGTGTCATGATTACTTTGCCAGTGAATAAATCTGATGAACGAAATATGAAGTTGGTTATTTTTCGCTGATTTGAGTTTTTGTTTTCTTGTCTCTTCAGTCTGTTTTTCTCTCTCCCCCTTCCTGACCTTGATGTGTGGGTGTGTGTGTGTGTGTGTGTTGTGTGTGGGTGTGTTGTGTGTGTGTGTGGGTTGTGTGTGGGTTGTGTGTGGGTGTGTGTGTGTTGTGTGTGGGTGTTGTGTGTGTTTGTTGTGTGTATCACAGTGTGGGTGTTGTGTGTTTGTTGTGTGTGGGTGTGTGTATCACAGTGTGTGTTGTGTGTGGGTGTGTTTGTTGTGTGTGGGTGTGTGTATCACAGTGTGTGTGTTTGTTGTGTGTATCACAGTGTGTGTGTTGTGTGTGGGTATGTTTGTTGTGTGTGGGTGTGTGTGTGTGTGTTTGTTGTGTGTATCACAGTGTGTGTGTGTGTATCACAGTGTGTGTGTTGTGTGTGTATGGGTGGGTGTATCACAGTGTGTGGGGGTGTATCACAGTGTGTGTTGTGTGTATCACAGTGTGTGTGTTGTGTGTGGGTGTGTGTATCACAGTGTGTGTGTTGTGCGTGGGTGTGTGTATCAGTGTGTGTGTTGTGTGTGTATCAGTGTTTGTGTTGTGTGTAGGTGTGTGTATCACAGTGTGTGTGTTGTGTGGGTGTGTGTATCACAGTGTGTGTGTTGTGTGTGGGTGTGTGTATCACAGTGTGTGTTGTGTGTGGGTGTGTGTATCACAGTGTGTGTGTTGTGTGGGGGTGTGTGTGTGAGAGAGAGAGAGAGTGAAGACTGTGCATGCACATTCAACTATCACTTCATGAAAATGCCTGACATTTTCCATGGCAATTATTCAATCTGTCTCTTCCTTTCTCTCACTATACAAATACAAACAAAAGTTGAACATTTTCTTTTATGCCATTTTTATTTCAATCTAAAAGAAACTGCCCCGCTTTCCTTTTTAAAAAAAATTTAAAAAGAACTCCCCCCACCCCATGAACAAAATGCAGATTCATGAATTGCGAATACATTGGCCAACACGGTAATGAGAGAAAAATCTTTCTCCCCACAAATCATGAGGTAAGGACATCTGCTCCGTCAGTAATAATTGTCTCCTTCAAATCATGCACAACTTTGTTCTCTACGCGTTAAGGAAACTTGGGTGACCAAGATCATAGTCCAGAATTCATCTCCATCACGAATACTTCATCAGTAAAACACATGCACAACGCGTGTCAGGTTTCAGGGAACACCCAAAACAAATCTTCAGCCAACAGCTGTGACCTCAGATGTCAGTTCTCATGTCCAGTAGTCGGGTACTTCAGTGTCCAGTCAAAGGCTGTGGCACCAGCTACTGAGGCCAATCTTGTGATCATTGAGTCATCTTGTGCATACACTAGCTTGAAAGTCGTGCAAGTCAAGTGCCTCCAGTGTAAGCACATCCACTGACAACAAGCCTCCTACCTGACAGGCAAATGGACAGTGGAGGGAGAAAGAGAAATCAGAAAAGAGCCCCTGCACCATGGTGGGAAACAGGACAGGAAAGGGGAACCTCCAACTACATGTACCGGTAGCAGCTAGAGTGACAGAACCTGTGGGTCTGGAAATAGGAGGGGCCTATATTTCCACAGGTGGTAGTGCTCCACTGTGGGATTAGTTTGATTTGTTTACCAAGTGTGGAGATGGAGGGGACACTCATCTGGAAATTCTGCACTTGGTATGGTATAGTATGGTATGGTATGGTACGGTGTATGGCATGGCATGGTATGGCATGGCATGGTGGGTATGGTATGGTGTGGTGTGGTATGGTACGGTATGTGTGTGGTGTGGTATGGTACAGTATGTGTATGGTGTGGTGTGGTGTGGTATGGTGGTGTATGGTATGTGTATGTGTATGGTGTGGTGTGGTATGTGTATGGTGTGGTATGGTATGGTATGGTAGGTGTATGGTGTGGTATGGTATGGTACGTGTATGGTGGAATGGTGTGGTGTGGTAGAGTATGGTCATGGCAGACTTTTCTGCGTGAAATTTCCTTGACAGACACCTCTACACTTGAATATAAAGCTGGTGCCTGGGCTGTTGGTGGGGTCACTGACGTAAACACACAGTGTCTCCTCATGTACTGATGTAACACAGTGTCTCCTCATGTACTGATGTAACACAGTGTCTCCTCATGTACTGATGTAACACACTGTCTCCTCATGTACTGATGTAACACACTGTCTCCTCATGTACTGATGTAACACACTGTCTCCTCATGTACTGAGTTTCACATTGCTGTCAAACACAAAAAATGTTCATATAAAACTGAGATTCGCTTCGAATGTTTTCTAAAAGAGGAAGGTTACATAATAGGTTGGGGCGCATATTTTGGTGCCTTTAATCACTACTGACCAGGCACAGATTGGGCCGAACATAATTGGAACAAATGAAACAAATTTTCTTATCAATTTTCCAAACTTAATATCTGACATTGACACAAGTGTGAAATATGTGTAATCTTTCGCATATATTATCAGGTCATGCAAAAGTACATTCAATGGGCAAACGCTTTAACTCAATGAAAACCAAGTTAAAAAACCCCAGCCTCTCCCATCCAACGATAGGCGCTGAACTGTGTCAGAAAATGATTTTATCCTTCTATACACTGTGTTGTCATGGCAGTTTCTGTGCGTGATATTCGGTCTTACATGACCCACATACAAAACCTCTGGCCATTTTTCTGTGATGTATTTCTTGTACTTGAACTTGTTTATTTGAAGAGAAAAAAAAATCCCATTTTTCGGAAGATTACAGCATGAAATGCACAGTATGTGTCAATGTCGGCAAACAATCTGTTCATCAAATCTCAGAGGGATTGGAGACAAGCATGTATCCCTGGTTCCTTTAATCCCATTTGGAAAACTAAAACATACCACATGAACATCTTTCATTGTATACATCATTGCACCAAACTTCATTTCTATCAACTTGGAAAACTAAAACGTATCACAAACACATCTTTTCTTTCCCATAACATTACACCAGAATTTCTTTAATTCAGCGATCCAGCTTCAAACCACATATCAGAATAATAATGATTTCAGTCATCATTGAGAAATCAATGTGTATGTGGTTTTTGTTGTTGTTTTTTCCATTTCTGTGTTATCCTACCTTGGTACAAATCCAAATCATATCAAAATAATTATTTTAATAATAACAAGAAATCAATGCATATGTTTCCTTTCTTTTCATTTCTGGATCCTCCCTTAGTACAAGCTCAAGCACACAACATACTTTCTGACATCCATGTGCATGCACAGGACTGCAACCCCACCACACCTTTCCCCCTACAATGTGTGGACTACAATGAAACACAATACCCCTGCAGCACATGGACACTTTCCAGGCATTACGAGGGCCACAAGCCTTAACTGCTCACATTCACATTACAGAGAGTAAGAATTTTACCAGGAGTGATGGATGATATAGAAACTGATACAACAAAAATTCCATATTTAGGAGACGGGAGAGACGGCTACTGCAGTTGCAATTCCTGTGTTTGGACACCCCCACCCCATCCCCAAATGAATGCACTACATCTCCCCAACTATACTGTATGTAGTCGTACTAGTAGCCAGTAGTCATTTCCCAGTTATGGAGTAACAACAAGATCAGTTATATCTTATGACTAAACAAATAACAAAAGAAACCACTCTTATGTTTACAAAGGAACAAGACACCCATTGTTCAGAAAAAATATAAAAAAACACACAAAATATTCGGTTTGTTCAACCTTCACCAGTAATGGTTACGCTACAGTCGTACCTTTATTTAAAGCAAAGCAAAAAAAAAACACCACACCCCTGAATGTTACTTTTATTGATACATTGTGACTGTTTGTTAAGTTCAGAAATTCACACAGATGTGCATCTTAAAAACAAAAACAAGGAGGAAGGAGAAAAAACAAAACAAAACACAAAATTCTTTGTCTTGTGGGTTTTGTCAACTTCTTCAGTTAAGGAATCCCCATACATTTACTGCCTAACACTGTAAATCAAACCCTGCAATACACTGGATCATAGTACATACCAGAAAAAAAAAAACCTCAACAAATCCATCTATCTCCTTTCTCACAAAGAAAAAAAAAAACTTTCTTGAAAGAAAGCATGACCAAGCATAAAGTTACTAACTTAAAAAAAGAAGAAAAAAAAGAAGTGATTCTTATTGTGGAGAAAAAAGGCCATTCTGAATGAACATTGTAGCAGTTGAATAACCAGTACATGGTGCAGGTTATCAATGGTTATTAGTTTCTCCTGCCGATAACTATTATTGTTGTCATTATTATCAATGGTTATTACTTTCTCCTGCTGATAGCTATTATGGTAATTATCAATATCACTAGCTATTACTTTCTCCTGCTAATAACTATTATTGTTGTCATTATTGAATTATTATCACTGGTTATTACTTTCTCCTGTCGATAACTATTATTGTTGTCATTATTATCACTGGTTATTAGTTTCTCCTGCTGATAACTATTATTTTTATTACTATTATCACTGGCATTTACTTTCTCCTGCTAACTATTATAGTTTTTATTATTATTATTTTTATTTATTATTCTAGCTTAACACAAATGGTACTGGGGGTTTTCTCCCTTTTTTCCTTCCATACAGGGCCAGTTTGTATCGGTTAAAAAAAAAAAAAAAAAAAAA
>JAVDPJ010036608.1:0-13593 GCA_034780015.1 Urosalpinx cinerea
ACAAACAAAAACAAAACTCCCTTATGATTAAAAATAAAGAGTAGAGGTCACAAACAATAATTACAAACTGAGGTCCATTAGTAGGCATAAATGCAACAAATCCAGGACACAATATACAACAAACATAGCTGATGATGAAAATCACTGGCAATATCCCTGAAATGCAGGCATCCAATAGAAACAGGGAGGGGGTAGAGTCACCTTCACACGTTGATAACCGAAAAATGCACATATTACATATAACGTACAATTCAAGAATGCACTTCAACAACAACAGTCCTGTATAAGCATAATTCTCTGTCACTCATAATGGTTAACATCCTTCAAACAACTTCCTTAACATCCTTCAAATGACTTCACACGCAGGCATGACTAACCGTCAAATATTGCAACTCCTTGTCACAACAGATTTCTGTGAAATTGAAGCTGCTTTCCCTGGAGAGCATGTCACCACAGTACAAGCCCCCCACCTTCTGTCTGAAATGGTTTACTGGTAGAATGGGATTTCTTCAGAGTTTTGCCAGGGACAACTCTCTAGCTTCCGAGAGAAACAGGGAGGGGGTAGAGACACCTTCACATGCTGATAACCGAAGAATGCACATATTACATATAACGTACAATTCAAGACTGCACTTCTGTTTCTTTCACATGCGCTAAGAGGGTTGTCCACAGGTTTCAACCTTTATTCAAGGTCTCATCAGAAAAACTAGCACCCTGACCACTATTAGTCACAACCTCTCGCTGTCTGTATGGATGCTTTACCACTAGTGCATCAAAGCAAAGGGGATGATCAAGTTCTTGCATTGTTGGATCAGGCCTAGAGATCATGAAGAAAATCTTCATACCCATAAAATACTTCATACCCAGGAAAGTGTAAGCATTATTCAAATGAAGCTCATCTTTGGAAGTAGATTTTAGGAGATTCTTAGCATTCCCATTTCTTTTTTTTCTTCCTCTCCTTTTGCTGAACAGCAAACATGGTGTATGGTTACATGTATTCTGCAATCTGTTATGCCACCTTGAGAAGCTAAAAACTTTCTTTTTCATACTCTCTCACTCATTCTTTGTTTTCCACAAACAAGTTGGCCTGTTTAAATACAAGTTGAGTCTAGTTTACTCTAGACTTTGCATGTATTTCTTTGTCCTTCTTTTTTCTTACAAGACTAATTACACTTTTGATATTGCATTTTCTTATCAAGAACTAATGAGGTTTGGGGGAAAATGGCACAGGAAAACAATCCTTCAATTTATGCCTTCAAGCATTAAAGCGAAATCTGAACACATCAGCTTTTTAATCAACTGGCCATAAGCAATTACAAAACAAACATCTGAATGATTTTCATGCAATTTTTCCTCTGAAATTTGATGATGCATTCACTCATTCATAGCCTATCAGCTGATCTTGGGAGCCACATCGGTGCTGATACTGCATCAAGGAAAAACAAAACCAATGACAAATTCAATCAACATGGTGAATATCTGAACTGGGCAGTAATCTTAAAAGAACAGAACAATAATTACTTAAATCATGGGTGCATGTGGGCCTGCCGGAAGCTGGATTTCAGGCAAGTTAGCAGCTGTTCTTAAGCCGGCTGCCCGAAGAAAAATCCTCTCTCGGAAGATTATTTTGGTGGCTTCTGCCACAGGTCTCGCTGAGCCCAAGAAATCAACTTCTTCACGCCACTGAACACAAAATTTTCAGTTTTGGGTGTCGGCGACCACTGATCTGTTCACACGATCGTGACAGAAAAGCAAAGGTCACCCCAAGTTATCTACCTTGATATTTTCTTGCATGCGCATGTGGAGCACTTTACAAACAAGATGGAGTTTATCGAACGCGATTGCCCCAAAGCTAGAAAACTGGACGAAAAGTTGCAGTCAGAGATGAAAGTGCCAAATAAATGGCGGTGGGACTAGACGAAAGAAGACAGGATTAAACGGCCGTGGAGTTTCACTGTTAGAAGCTGAAGAAACCAGAGAAAGAGCTGTAGCGTATGGCTGCATATTCGTCGTGCTTCACAGCAGAAACACATCGTCAGATCGTGACCATGTGTTCAGTTGATTTTTTTGTGTTTTTTTTTGGGGGGGGGTCCTGTCTTTTCCTTGTTAGATCACACTAAAGCTACAAACAGTAATGCATAGGTCACTTTGGTTTTTTTTATATAATTTTTTTAATTTTTTTTAAAACTTTTTTGTCTGTTTTTGAACTTTTCAGTCTTTTGCATTGAGCCAGCTTTTTTTTTTTTTTTGTTCTTTGGTGGTTTTCAGTGTTGTTTTTTATTCAGACTATTTTTCTTTTTTTCTTTCTTTTAGTTGTTTGTTTTGTTTTTGTTGCCTATTCAAACTACAGAGATTCTTAACTCTGGATTCCAAATCTGTTATATCTACATTCTGTGTGTGTGTGTGTGTGTGTGTGTGTATGCACATGTTTTCATGCATGTGTATTGGACTATTACATACTCGTATTAGCATATGTCCGGGGATTGAGGGGTATCCCAGGGTCAGAAAAATCTTCAGGCAGAGGTGTTGGCCCTCGCATGCACCCATGTTAAATGGCAAAGTCACTTGCACCCATGTTAAATGTCAAAGTCACTTTTTACGTATTTTTCTTATAAAGTTGTATATTTTAGATTTAAGACCATTTATACAATTTCTTTTTTTTGTTTGTTATCTGGATAAACTGTTTCTATCTAACTCAAAGAGTTCTCTTGCTCAAACAACCAAATGAGCATCTGCTTATGTCACTGAACAAAGTAGCACTGAATTTCCTGTTCAGCTTACTATTTTAGGTGGTTTTTCTGGGAGGTGGGGGTGTGTTTAAAATAAAATACAGGTGTGTGCACGCAAACGCACACACATACATAAACTGTACACATGCAATTACTTCTAATATACTCTCACAAAGTGAAAATATTACAATGAAGAACACACATGAATAGACAAAGAAACGTTCACAATTCTTTTTCAGCAGGACTATTTCAGCTGTGTATAATGGTGGGAGAATGAGAATGACAGGCGATCGGATGAACAGACATATACCCTGACCAAAAACACCCGAAATGCATGATTGTTTTTCAAAATTCCACCCTGCTTTACAGAATAAAAAGCACACAATTATAATCAAAATGCAAAAATGGACGTCTGTGCACACAGAGCATTTAGAAACATACGCCTCAGTGCGTCTACTGAGATCTGAATTTACAACAAACTGTACTCATACTTTTGTTGAATTTACAATTATAGAGAACATTTCTCACAAAGAGATTTTCATAAAAAAAGGTTACATTCATAAACATTCAAGGCAAAAAAAAACACACAAAAAAAACATATCATCGGCAGCCTTGAAAAATTGCAGAACTTTACTGCAATCTCAATCAAATTCCACAATTTTTCCAGGTTGATGATGGTACTTTCTGCAGCACAATACAAACAGAATTCACTCGGTCTGACAAACAAGAAAAATTGTCAGAAAAACATACTGGATTGCACTTGACTTTTCCCTCTCAGCATCTACAGGAAAAAAAGACTAAACACTTGTTACCAATCTTGCAAAAGACGACACGACGCTGCAAATCCAAGTAACGCACAGAAAAGCAGCTTTTACTGGGAGCTGCCTCAAGAAATAACAGAGCACGTCGAACTACCATTTACCTCTGCTTCAGCTACCTGCAGCATTATTATCCGCTCATAACTGATTACAACTGTTTTGATGAGGTAAACGATTCTCATACGGATCTTTAAAAATGTTTCTCCACGCAACCAAATGATATTACTGCCCATGAGGATATAAAAACAAAAAGTGTCAAGTAACTGACAATGCTGCACATAAGTTCTTTTTTTTCTTCTTCTCTTCATCTCACTGCACCTGAGTTTTGCCTAATCATTTTCTGCGATCTGAATTTTTGCCAGGTATTTCATTTTTTTTTTTTTTTTTTAACTGGATCTCTTTTTTGTCTTTTTTTTAACTTCTGTAACCTGATTTTGTAACCTTTATAATTTTCAAATGAATTTTATTTATTTGTCCTTAAACTGTTATCTAAATTTGACCAATTATATCTTCTTTCTTCAAATGCAATCTCAATTTTGCTGTGTTCAGCTTATCTACATACATATCATTAATATTAAATTTGTTTTTTCACTATATCTTTCATTTTACATTACAACAAATCTATTCTTACAAAAATAACAACAACATCAACAAAAGGCAATACAACATGGCTTTATCACCCTGCCACTTGTTTGAAAATTACGAAAGGTAGGTAGATAGGTAGGTATATATTTATAGTCACGGCAGACTTCGCTGCGATAAATTCAGGCTGCTCTTCCTGGTGAGAGCATGTTGCCAAAGTACGGCACCACCCTTTATTTTTTTAATTTTTTTTTTTCCCTGTGTGCATTGTGTAATTGTTTATCTATCAGGGTGAGTTTTCTACAGAATTTTGCCAGGGACAACTCTCTTGTTGCCGTGGGTTCTTTTACGTGCGCTGAATGCGTGTTGCACACGGGACCTCAGTATCGTCTCATCCGAAATACTAGCACTCAGACCACACCACCTCTGGTCTAGTGGATGGGGGAAAAGATCTAGGCTCCGAAAAGGATTCGAACCCATGACCCTTCAATTTCTAGCCGGGTGCATTACACTATGACCACCATGCCACAGCTTTAATTTTCTTTCTATCAGTTTGGATGAAACAGCAGTGAAGACAATAATACTGGAAGTATTTGTAGTCAACACTTCCCGAAATATCATTTAGTAAGCAAAAACTAGTACAAAGCTGGACTAATAGAAAAGAAGTTATCTTTTAATTTGCTAACATTTTTGTGTCAAAAGAGTTACAAATTTTAATACTGAAAATCAAGAGGCAACGCTGGTTATGAACACTTTCTTTGCTCACACATAATTCACTGCAAAACTGTTATTGTGCCCAGGCTGACAGAAAACCAAATTTCACAAAGATCATAACATGACTGCACAATACAAACCCTCATTCAAGCAGCAGTATTTCAATGGCAGTATCTGAACAATTGGTAGATCAATCAAGCTTCGATTAATGAAAAAAAAAAAAAAGCATATAAGCAAAGACACACAAGCTTAAACAGATGAGCAGCATGTCAGAACAATAAGGTGAATCAAATACATAATTTTGTAAAAATAAAAAATAATTACACAGGAAACCAGTACTAGAAATGGGCAATGTGAAAGAGTCCAGTTACCTGCAGCAAAATCCATAATTGATTTACAGAATGTGATGATCAGAATCATGAGTATTATATATTCCTCAATATCCAAATAAAAAAATGGATCTTACCTGCATCACCAGTGTCATTTGTCTTCATCGATGATCATGAAATTAAAAAAAAGTTTCTAAGACTCATTGGTCCTTCAAGCTTCTTACAGCGATTTCACTTTTGATTTTCCCTCCAGTTCCCCACCCGTGGTGAGTTCATGTTAGTTTTTTGGTTGTTTTTTGTTTTCAGTCCTTGTACAAGAAATGTAGTCAGTGCTTTTACTACCATTCAAGAGAGCACTACTTTCTCAGCCTGATTCCATGATATTGAAATCAATACAAGCATGTTCATTGTTTGCAGTGTCCCAGCTACACTGAGTGAAAGCAGACAACAGCAGAAAAGCCATGACTCAACTGCGGTGCAGTGCAGCGGACATAGGGTTCACTGACACCGATTTGTTCACTGTGGACTGCTGCTGTGTTCACAATGAACCAAGGAATGGTCATACCACAGTATCAGATAGGAGAATAATATCACCACAGGAAATAAAGCAGCAGAGAGAGAAAATGAAAAAAGAAAAAAATCTGGAATGCATGTGTAGCCACCCAAACCTTCACAATGTTGTGACACTTGGTTGGTATGGCATGGCATGGCATGGCATGGCATGGTATGGTATGGTATGGTACGGTACGGTAAGGTATGATATGGTATGGTATATGTGACACTTAGAATACATGACGCACAAGCCACAATGCTTGCTGACTGAACATAACTAAACATTCCTCGAGTTACCTGTATCTCTTCACTGCTCAGACCAGTGAAATTCTCTCCAATTGCACATTTACAAATCGTTCAGTAAAACTCGAAACTCTCAGAACCTGTCAATTCAAAGTTAATTACATCCTCTTTGAATAATCTTCCCAAAATTATTCTCCATTCACCAGCTACACGCCCAGGCTGCATCCGGTGATGAATGACGTCGTCTTTTCCAGTTCCTGCCACAGAGCTTGGTCTGCAGCGGGGTAGACATCGGCCACACCTTCTGCCACTCCTCCCCAAGAGGGGTCCACCTCTGTAGGATATGTTCTGTATCTTCCTAGAATAAATACCAAAACTTCATTCTCCCTTCCATCATCTTCCCGGAATAAAAATCGACACTTTGTTTAATCTCCCCCTAAGATAATCTTTGACGACAAACATGTCGGTGGGATGCATGCACACAACAGCTGTTTGATCGGAGGCCTGAAATGAGGATCAAGTACGGCCCCAAAACACATCACGTGATGCACCTGCGGCCGCTGAAGTTTGATTGCAAGGTGTAAAATGCTGACACAGTGTACTTCAGTTTGGTTTGGCTCAAGGAGGCGTCACAGCATTTGGAATGCTCCATATATGCTACACCACTCCTGCCAGACAGGTTGCTTGACCAACTGCATAGTCTGATGCGCTAGTCAAGCCTTCGGAGCATGCTTGGTATTTTCGTGTTGCCACAATCCACAAATTTGCTGACACGAAGTTTGATCAGTTGGGCGGTTAGCGGGTTCGACTCCGGGTCTACTTCAAGCGTTGCGTGACGTTAGCCAGAGCGACTGCAAAAGCCTGGAGAGCAGTGAAGGGGTACTGGAAATCCAGGGTGTAGGCATTGCTGTCGATCCTCCCAAACTGCATCACCTGCACACACCATAATAATAATGATAATAACGACAATAATGATGACGATGATGATGATAATGATGATGATGATAATAATCAAAGGAGATGTATGGTATGGTATGATATGTGGTATGTACTTTATTGATGCAAAAGATTTTCTTTGTGCGAAATTCGGGCTGCTCTCCCTAGGGAAAGTGCGTCACCACAGTTCAGCACCACTTTTTTTTCTTTTTTCCTGTCTGTGTATTTGTTTGCCTATCAGGGTGGCTTTTCTACACAATGTTACTAGGGACAACTCTCTTGCTTCTATGTTCTTTTACGTACACTGAATGTGTGTTGCACATGGGACCTCAGTTTATCGTCTCATCCTAGCACCCAGACCACACCACCTCTGAACTAACGGATGTGGGAAAGGTCTAGGCTCCGAACAGGATTCAAACCCATGATCCTTCAATTTCTACCTGGGCACGCTACCAATAGACCACCAAGCCACCACTTTCAGGGAATGGTGTCAGCACAAATGTTAACTCTGGGGGAAAATCCCCCTTGACAGAATGACTCATCGGTGATTCGAACTAGAGTTGTCAGATGACGAATCCTACACTCTACCAATTCAGCTCTCTGCCCCCAAGACTGCAGTCACTTGCCTGTTTGCCTTGCAGTTCCATCTGGAAGTTCTTGGCCAAACTTGCCTGACGTGTCCCCCATCTCTTTACACTTAGAAGGTTTCTTTTACTTTCTGTTTACTTACACACATTCTTTACTATAAACTGAATTACTGACCAGGAACATAATCAACTTTTCTATGGTTAAAATGCAAGGCTGAAAAGAGCTTTGTTTTCAAAGGAACCACATTACACTGTTACTTGCGTTGTCTGCCCCCAAGGTCAGGTATAGGTATGCTCGTTGCGAATTTGTGTGCACTCACTGGAGTTGAAAGCCTGCATACGCAAAGAACTTGCCTGTTTGCCCTGCAGTTCAATCTGGAAGTTCTTGGCCGACTCCTGCGTGACGCGCCCGCCAAAGTCCAGCTGGTACACCTGGCTGTTTTCGTTCCACAGGGGGGCCTTGTTGTGCATCTGGAACATCCCCCCACCGCTGCCCTGGGCCCTCCGCATCTGAAACCCACCACAACGCACTGTTTAGGGAATGCCAGTTCTGACTCACTGTGTCTAACTCACTGTGTCTGTGTGGTCATCTATACTCGGTTGTCTGTCTGTCCATGTGTGTGTGTGTGTGTGTGTGTAGTGAATGTGTGTGTGTGTGTATGTGTGTCTGTGTGTGTGTGTCTGTCTGTCTGTGCGTGCGTGCGTGTGTGTGTGTGTTTGTCTGTGGTAAATTTTAACATTGCAATTTTCTCAGAAACTACTACTTCTACAGAAAACCAATTTGGCAGGATTATCTATACCTTTTAATATATTTCCATTACAACAGTTCAGAACCCCCACAGGCAGTGCCCGTTGACAATTTCTGTAACAAGGGAGATGCGCAATTAATTCCCTCAATCCCAGCTTTTGTGTTGGGGTTATTTCCATTTAGGGAATGATACCATATAATGATTGATTGTTCCAAAATTTCACTTTTTTCCTCCTCAGATTGTGAATCTTAGGGCATCAAAGTTCAAGGCTTTGCCTCTTGTTCTTCATGGATCATGAGATGTTTCATCCAATGATTGACGGTTTTGTCATGATTTTATCTAACTCTCTTGCAGTGTAACTGGTGCTAAAAGAGGTGGGTTTTTTTGTGTTTTTTTTTAAATGCAGATTCCTGCGAATTCATGGAGGAGAGCATTTTCTGGATGGTTCACAGGTGATGCTACCATTTTATGGCTGCCTTTATGTCGGGATAAAATAAAAGGTCATATACACAAAAATCTGCCCCAAAGGTTAGATAGGTGGGTTCTTTGAGAATTTATATGCTTAGATTAGGGGCCCTTAGAAGCTGAAAGCCTGTGCGAAAAGAAGAAGCAGACTGACCTTGTGTTTGAGCTGTGCCTTCTGGAAGGTCTCCAGGTTGTGGAAGGTCTGGCCGCCCTTGAAGTCCTCCATCACCGTCAGCACCAGCTCATCCTCCAGACTCTCCACACCCCCTCCCCCACCCTTCCCCCCTCCCTTGCGCCGCAACACGGGGCTCAGATGGTGACACTGGCCCTTCAACACCTCCTCACGCATTTTCCTTGTCGGCGTTTCTGCTTTTGAGGCACCGTGAATCGGCGAGGAGGGGAGGGAGGTGCTGTGAAGGATCTCAATGTCGCTACCGTTCACACCGTTGGACAGCAGACTGGGAGACTTGAGGTACTCTCTGGCTGTAGAGCTTTTCATCAGAGAGTCCAGCACGTATTTGGCTCTCATTTTCTCTTCATCATGCTCATCTAAACAGTCGAGGCTGGCTCCTTTGTTCTCCAGGCCTAAACTGCTGTGATGTGGTTGGTCAGTGTCCAGCAAAGGGGAGGAGTCTTCGCTGTCGCTGAGTTCTTCACGGTCCTTGCTTCTCTCCGCCAAGTACAACCGGCGCTCTAACACCACGCTAGAAGGGGCGGAAGAACTACAGTCTGCCACGAGGTTGTTCTCGTAGGAAAGTTCTGACGGCTCCACCCCCTCCCCTTCTATGTGTTTCAAAGGATGGAGGGCGGGGTCGGCCCATCGGGGACCCCCCTCACTACTGCCCCCGGAGATCCGTTTCAACATCCCGGCCACCTCAGGTTCGGGACTGACCGGGGAGCACGTCATTTCAGCCGGCAGAATCGCAGTCGGCTCCACCATTTCTGTAGTAAAGCCAGACGATGACAGCGAACATGACGAAGACCTCGATGCTGTGGTGGGGTTCACAGTCAGAGTGTGAGACGTGGACGAAAAACTTCCGTTTGCATAGGCGTTGTTGTTGGTGGGACTGGGTGAGGTTTTCACCGTGGAGGGTCGTTTGGGCTGAGAGTTTCGGCACACTTTCGGCCGCGCTCCTTGAGCCGCGTAAATGTCTTTCGCATCCCCGTCTTCACAAAACGCGTCGATGGACGACTGCGTGGTGTTGTCTGGAGCCACCGTGAAGGTCCCTGAGCCGATCCCTCCCAACGACGGGGATTTTCCATTGCTGCCAGCACCGTTGTTGTTGACGAAGACACAGGCCGCCTCCAGGTCCTGGCTGTTGGTGCTGCTGGTGGTGTGGACCGGCGTGACGGAGGCGGCGTTGGGGCTCTGAACATCCACACAGCACACCTGGGATGACCCCATGTCGCTCCAGGTGTCTGGGGGGAAGCTGACAGTCTGGGCTGTCTGGGGCAGGTCGGCTCCCTCGCTGTCTCCTGGCCCTGAGGGGGGGGGGACACAACATGTCCGCCTTATTCTTACTGTGTTTTAAGGACACATTCGTGTTATTATTGTGTATGGATAATGCATTCACATTATTATTGTATTTATGCCAACCATTTCACAATAAGGAAGGAAAGTGAACTACAAGTTGCTTAAAATAGATTTATGCAAGTTGGCATGTGAATTAGAAGTGTGTGTTTATGCTCATACAGACACAGACAGGCAGTCAGAAATAATATCCACACACACAGACACACAAACACAGACACACCATGTAATACAAGTTAACATGAAACTTAGAGAGTGTGTGCACACATACACACTGACAAATAACCCCAAACATACATGTGCAAACATATGTGCAAACACATATGTGCATAAACAACCACAGAGACACACTCATACACACTCACTCACTCTCTCTTTCCCCCCTCCCTCCCTCATATTCACTTTTTTGTTAAAAATATGTTTGAAGACACTTTTTCTTCAACTCCTGAAATTATTCAACCGACTGAGCTATCTATTCCCCCTGAAATATCATAAAAAAACTGAAAAAAACAGAGAGACAAGTGCTTCACAAGAGCTGTCCTCATCCTGGTCACTGGCAGCAGCAGGGGTGAAGTGGGGACCTCGGGCCAGGGGCCGGGCACTGCCACAGATCTCCTGCCATAAAGGTAGCCATACTCCAACTTCAAGGAGCACAGAGACAAACAAACACAAATAGACACACAAGAGCTGTCCTCATCCTCATCGCTGGCAGCAGGGGGGAAGTGAGGGTCTCAGGCAGGGACTGGGCACTGACAAATCTGAAAATCTGAAATCCTGCCATAATGGCAGCCATACTCCAAGAAACAGAGAGACACAAACACACACACACACAGACATCACAGACAATGGCCACACATCAACACGGACAAACAGACAACAGCCTCACAAGAGCTGTCCTCATCCTCATCGCTGGCAGCAGCAGGGGTGAAGTGGGGGTCTCGGGCCAGGGGCTGGGCACTGCCACAGATCTCCTGCAGGTTGATGGTCATCTGGCGGGGCTGCAGGTGCAGCAGGCTGGTCTTGTACACCACCGTGCCCAGCATGCTCGGCAGGTAGGAGGCCACTCCCGTCACCTGGAACTTGGTACCCCAGATGTTGGAGGTCACCTCCACTAGCTTGTTGCTCTGCACACACACACACACGCATCGTCAAGTACTAACCTCGGGGGTGGATATCCCACCATAAAGGCAGCCATACTCCAACTTTGAGGAGATGTTTATTCATAAGGCAGCATCAGGAAACCATCTCTTTTCAGCAATAGCCTATGTCAAAATCATGAAAATCAAGCAAAACAAAAAACACCCGAAAAAAACCAACAGTGATTTACATTTCTTTGGATCCCAGGACAGCGACCTCTGCAGATCTCAAATATCAGGACATGTGTCCCATCAAAACACACCTGAAGTGGTCACATCAACGATTTTGAATGCAGCTGAAAGTCACAAAACATCCTGTGTGCAGCATGGTGTTACACATTACAAAGAAAATTTGAATGCTCAGTGGATACGACCGTAATTTACTTGTTTATTTATCTGAAGACTGTTTTGCTCTCATCTTAATCATTATGGTCTGCCTGATGAAATATGTCTAGTGTTCTACTGTCGCAAGCTCAGGACACTGTGTACTGTTCACATTCAGTCTCCAGAACACTCTGAGTGTGTCCTCTATATGATGTCATGAAAATGTGCATTACTGAAAAAACCACCACAGATTTATATCTGGGGTGAGACTATAAACCACGGTCTTGTGTATATGTTTAAGATCCTGCAATTCATGTCTGTATTTAATGGGTTGTGGTAACATGAAAATACCCAGCATGCACCCAAGGCTCAACTATGTACTAGGTTATGCAGTTGGTCAAGCACCTTCTTGGCAGGTGTATGTGGTGTACTGTATATGGAACATTCAAAACGCTGTGACACTTCCTTGGGCCAAACTGAACTAAACTACACCAAACTAATGTACTAGCAAGCTTGGGATACTGTGTCTTAAGACACATATTCTTCTTCTTCTCATACGCAGGCTTTCAACTCCTGCCAGCGCTCCCAATCTAAGTGCATAAATTCACAAAGAACCTACCTACCTAACCTTGGGTCAAGAAAATGTGCATCACTGAAACACCACCCCACAAATTCACCTCTGGAAGATTGTCGTTGTACAGCAGTTCATCCAGGGTTCTGAAGGTGATGCTGCGGTCCACTCTCTCCGCACGGAACACTTTCTGTCGCCGTCGCCGCTGCATCCGTGGTGACCCACATCCATCCGTCACCACATCCGCTTCCGACTCCGAGCTGCTGTCAGTCTGCAATACACTGGAGTCGTTCTGACCTGAAAACACCAAAAACACCCATGAATTATGAATTTGCAATTAACAGTATTGGCAGTCTATTAGATGGGCGCTTATACTGGTTCCTTGCTGAACTAAACTGAACTATACTACACCAAACTAGTGTACTAGCAAGCTCGGGATACTGTGTCTTAAGACACATATTCTTCTTCTCATAGGCAGGCTTTCAACTCTTGCCAGCGCTCCTTGCATTACCAAGGGTGATAATTTGATACATCCATGGCATACTAAATATAGTGGGTCAACCTCACTTCCAGTCATACTTTGCCTCTGTATTTTCATGTATGATTTTGAGAGTTATTCCTTGGATATTTTCAATAAAACAGTATCTGAGTACGGTGGATGGCCACTTGACCAGTGTGTGTGAACAGACAGCTATCTGCTTTACTCAAAAGAAAATTTCTGCTCATCTGAGAGAATTTCAGCTTTTTTCATTGATTTGATCTACATCTTGTTCCATTTGCTGCTTTTATGCAAATTTCTGCTGATTCTTGGGTTTTCTTCCCTCTCATGTGTTTCATTTATTTGTCTTATTTCAGAAGGTTACGCTGTTGTGACAATCAGTTTCATTAACCCCCCCCAAAGAGATTTTCTTTGAGTTAAGCAAAAAGGTATGCCTGTTCACATACACATACATATGCTCACAAGTATGCATTGTACATGAATGTACATGCACACGTTTGTATGTGGAAGCAAAATTGCAGAGGGGCACTTCATAAGTTAATTCAGCTGTACTTGAGACTCCATGCCTTAAGTAATATAACCACATAATTTATATCTGTAACTTACTGAAATCAGCCAGAAAGTCTGCTCCCCCCACCTCTCACCTCTATAACTTCTATCTGTAAGTTGTAGTAGTAACTTATTGAAATGAACCATTAAGTCTGCTATTCTCCTCCAACCCACCACCTTCTTCCACCTCACAGACCTCCAGAGATTTTTCAGATTTTCCCAAGGAGGTGTCACAGCGTTCGGAATATTCCATATACGCTACACCACACCTGCTAAGCA